>NMRB01003643.1:28802-51653 GCA_002633025.1 Notospermus geniculatus | reverse complement strand
CATTATGGCTACTTTGAACTAAATCACAATTTTTCTATTTCAGAGACCGTTGTTGGTGCGTTGGCACGGGTCCTGCGCGAGGACTGGAAGAAAAGCACAGAACTCGCTACAAACATCATCTACATCTTCTTCTGCTTCTCCAGCTTCTCCCAGTTTCACGGGGTTATCTCTCACTTTAAGATCGGTGCTCTTAGTATGACAATCGTCGAACACGAGGTGAAAAAATACGATCTGTGGCAGGAGGAACTCATGAAGAAAAAGAAGAATTATATCCTTTAGTCAAATGTTTATGAAGATCGGTTTTTTATCAGAGCTGAATCTTGGTTCCTTAGGCATCAATCGCCAGCACTAAGGGGCAGCACGCCTTAGCCACTAGGCCAAATCCCCATCTTCAAATAAAGATCATTCAATGGCCTATGTTAAACGAGGTGTCCATCAGTACCCTGTGAGTAGCCCAAACAATTTCCGAACCCAAACAGTTTTATGTTATGTGAGGGAGCCTAAGGTTGGTTCCTTAGTTCTTAACACTGTCTGAGCCCGGTGGTCGAGTGGTTAGCGCGTGTAATGGGTCGGCGCGAGTTCGACTCCGGGCGAAGGCACATAAAAAATTGTGAAATATTAGAGAGGGTCCGTCGGATGGGACTAAAAGCCGTGGTCCCTTGTACCTGAGTGTCTATGCCAAGGCCAGTAAAAGACCCCACACAGGTGGACTGTAGCCTGTTGTGGACTCCATACCTCCGGCAAAAACCCAACAGGGCTACGACGCCGGTAATGACTACCCGGTAACTAACTAACACTGTGACCAATGAACTGCTCATATTGTTGCGTTTACCAAGTACGTCTTACTAATTCCTTAACCTTTCATACCCGACTTGGACAAAGGCAACAGTACACTTCGCAGAGACTATGAAAAGAGTGCCAAAAAGATGGACGTGCTGATCCGCAAGCAAGAGCAACTCCTACGGGGTGAGTACAAAAAACTCGCTCTACAAAATATTAGATTGGTGGCCAGAAGCCTGGACGTGACTCAACTGAACTTGAACCGACCCTGAGGCCTGTTGCATGGTTAGCAGCANGTCATGTTTGGTATCAAACTAAAGGTAATGAAGTGTAGGTTTGAAGTGACCTACTTCCATGACCTACTGACCTACTTAAAGACCAGTTGAGCCAAGGTAGTCATGTTTGGTATCAAATTAAAGGTAATGAAATGTAATAAATGACAGGTGGCGATCATGGATGGGGCATTCTGTTCCATAACTGGAGAACTGCTTCATCAATCAAATTCACATGTCAGCTGAGCGCATCGCCCTTGGGCGACTTGTTCCGAAGCGGGTCGGATTTGTTAAAGGCGGGATGTCGCCCCATCAGCTCGCGCTTCGCGCGTCAGCAAGGGTCGAAGGCCGTCACCCTGATGGGGGGGTCTGGGGGCCTCCCCAAGGAAATTTTGAAAACTTAGATGCTCTGAGACGTGTTCTGGGGCATTTTCTGTGCATTTGTCATTTAGCAATCGGCCCTGTCCTCCTCTATGTGTAAAACTGCTTTGAATGTGAGGGCACTGTTTGCCAAAGGGGGGTTGTTCGCACCCTGACTGCCCTGTGGATGCCCATGGTCTGTTGATTTCTCGTTTCAGTGTCATATTACTTACTGCTGAATCTCGCCGAGGATCTGAAGGTCGAGATGAAGATGAGAAACAAGAATATCGTCGGACTCCTCATTCGGACGCTCGACCGCAACAACTTTGAACTCATGATTCTGGTCGTTTCTTTTTTGAAGAAACTCAGTATATTTGTGGAAAACAAAAATGAAATGGTACGTAAAAATATTGTGAGCTGAGTGAGTGACAAATACACATAACCATACAACATACAGCTCAAAATAGGAGCTAAAAACAACCAAGCTAAGTCTGAAGATATGCCGGATGTAAAGTTGGACAGAAACAGACAGAAATATCAACAGCAACTTGAAGATAGAAAGGGTCAGTTGCAAAAGAGGATTTCGGGGGAGGGGGGGAGGGGTCCTCCAACTTCTGTACAGTACTGTATTTCAGAGTTCATACTGAGATTTTGCTCATGAATCATCAGAGTTTCCGATAGATGATTCTCGAATTCGCAGATCTGTGACTTCCGCCGAAATCACAACCACAACCTCGATCTGAAACCGGGTGACGTGACGCAGTCCATGATTCAGCAATGGTCGACTCTGTCATCGAAGTCACTGTCGTGGGGTTCTCTGCGTCACATCATTCAGTTTCAGACCGAGGTTATGGTTGCGATTTGGCGGAAGTGTGCAGATCTTTCTCGTTTACGTCAATTTGAAAATTGTCTATTCCTCCATGATTTCATTTTTTACAGGCGGAGAAGAATGTGATTGAAAAGTTATCGAAGCTGATACCGTGTGAACACGAGGATCTACTAAACATCAGTCTACGTCTCCTCCTTAATTTATCATTTGATAGAGATCTCCAGGGAAGAATGATCAAAATAGGCATGCTTCCTAAACTTGTCAATCTTTTACGTAAGTATTCATCGGGAAACAGTTTCATCTTTTCTATTAGCTCACCGCTCTGAAGGGAGTTTCTCTTCTGGCGGCTCGTCTATCATCGTCAAAGGGTAGGAGGGTCCAGAAAAGAAAGGCTCAACAGATAATGAAGAGAAGAACTGAATTTCAACTGAAATTTTGATTCACTAACTTGGAGCCACAGTGGTGTAGTATTTCGGGTCTCCGACTAGCGGTCAGAGGGTCCCGGGTTCAAATCCACTGGGCGTGAGACTTTGGGCAAGTCTCTTTGCCTCACTGGCCTCCCTCCACCCAGGTGTATAAATGGGTACCGGTCGGAAATGCTTGATTGTAGTGCTGAATGAGCAGCTCATCTGAGTTCTACTGAAGGGTTTCAGGATAGACTGAGGTTAAAGTGTAAAGTCGGATGAGAACCTCTACCGTAGGTGATATCAGACAATAAACCCAAACTTTAACTTTAGATGGAGGCTGGGCACCAAAAAATGATGCACAGGTCAGGGCCCAGTTTCACAAAGAATCTTAAGTCTAAAGTTTGACTTAAGTCATCATGTGACCAGGTTTCAGCAAATCAGATTACTTCATTTCAGAATTTAAGTTTTTTCTTAGACTTAACAGGGCTCAAAGTTGCGACCAATTTGGTCGCATTTGCGATCAGAAATTCCTAGGTGCGCCTGAAAAATCGATCCTATTCGCACGTGTGCGATCGGCTTCTTCTTTCATTTTGCGACTATACTTCATCTCTGAGCGAGTGTATTCCTTCCTTGCTTTACTGCGAATAAATGTCTCAAAACAATGCTGTGTGCGACTGTTTTTGATTTGTCATGATCTGCGATCGGCGTGGCCAGCAACTTTCCAAGCCCGAAGTCCCGCGCGCGCGAGTTTCCCTTGGAGATGATCGAGTGACGGCAGTGAAAGTCGGGTTCTGCAGTGCGCACGTGGTTCTCAACTTCAGCGCCATCATTCGGGTGATAGCCAAACGAAACTTACATTAACATAATTTAGTGTCACTCGAGTACAGACACAATGGCGGAAGGCGGTCCAGATCGACAGCGAAAGCTGACTTCGTTTTTCAGTCGGTATGCAGGTCTCTGCCAATGTATAATGATTCAGCAATCTGAGTAGTATTCATATTTGACCGACTCACTAAATAAGAACATTATCCGTACTTGGATGTCTGAGAATGCGTCATCATCATGATTTGAAAGCTGTCGTCTGCTACACTTGCCAACGCCGACCACGCTTCATATTTGCATGCGATCGATTTATACAAGCAGGCTTAACCTCGGCAGCAGGCCCAGCCCCTACAACATGTATCATGATTTCATAACTGGGGCCCTTGAGACCTACTAACTCCTGCTGTTAGTTAGTGTCCAAACCAAAAATAAAGAATTGTGTTTTCATGTTGATTTGACTTCTTTCTTTCTTCATTTCTCAAGAGTTTCTCTCTTAAGCCCGCCCACCACGCTATGTACATTTTGGGGTAAAGAAAAAATGTTGCTCCTAAAAATTGCCTCTGTGCTCCTAAAATGAAATGGTTAGGAGCACAGTGCTCCTAAGAAAAAATGTAAACTTTGAGCCCTGCTTAAGATTCTTTGTGCAACTGGGCCCAGATTTCACTAACCTGTACTTGGGTGTCATGGGTTGGAAAACTAGGAGTTTACTGATTCTAAGCATTGTTTTTGTTGTTTTTCAGCCAATGAAAACCACACTCTAATAGTCCTCTGTATCTTATATCATATTAGTATGGATGATAAATGCAAGTCAATGTTCACCTACACGGACTGTATACCTATTGTGAGTACATCATCAATTTATTGTTCACATCGGCCTACAGTCTGTTCCAATTTCATCGCGTGCAGGTTTGGACCACTGACTTCAAATTTAAACCAAGTTTTCACCAGATTCTCTCAAAGTCTAGACAGCCTGTGTAAATCCTTTAATACAGGAGGTGTTACGTAATCACACAGGGAACATGTTATGAAGATATAACTGACGCCGGCTATAAACTCCTGCAGGGATCAACCAGGGGCGTAGCTGGCTTCTATGGCCTAGGGGGGCAAAATTGCTCGAGTCTGGAGAGCAAAGCCAGAGGGGGGCTGGGGTCCCCGCCCAGAAAAAAATTGAAAATCTACATCCTCTCAGATGCATTTTCCTCACATCTGACACTCCAATAACTTGGCTTGAAGACGGGAAATGACATTTTAGAGGAAAAACTTGTTTTGTCCCTTTTTGCTCTGGGGGGCATTTGCCCCCCCCCCCACCATCTACGCCCCACAAATCTTACTGCACAATAATTTGATTTTGCTAACAAACTTGTTTGATAATTCGTTCCTTTTTTCCAGGTGATGAAAATGATTTTAGAAAGTCCAGAAGAAAAAGTCGAGTTGGAGCTGGTCTCACTGTGTATAAACTTGGCTGCAAATAAACGAAATGCTCAGATTATATGTGAAGGGCAGGGCCTCAAAATGCTGATGAAACGGGCCGTCAAGTTCCGTGATGCCCTACTGATGAAGATGATTCGTAACTTGTCACAACATGACGGACCAACCAAGTTATTATTCCTGGTAAGGCGAGAGTTTTTTTATTGTTTGTTTAGCGGATTTTTTTGACATTTTTTTAAAGAGGAGGGCGGAAAAAATAAAAAAATAAAATTTTATTTTTCTCATTCACAAACTTGAAGTCGGTATTTTTCAGGTAGGAGGAAAAAATAAAATAATTTTTTTTTTCAAAATAAAGTTTGTATTTCTCTATCCAAGTTGGTTGAATCAAAAAGACTTGCATGTATGTTTGTATGTACATGTATCATCATCATCATCATATGCAGGAGAGCAAAAATAGCTCAGCTCTCCTCACCTGACTTACATCCCCATGCTTTGCATTTTGCCCAAGTCCCAGCTCTGTCATAGAATGCCAGGGAGTGCCTCAAATACTGATTCAGAAATAAATAAATACAGGCACATTTTCATGTCACTGTTTACAAATATCACATTTCCTGGCTCCTCAGATATAAGACTAGGCCTGAATTTAGGGAGAAACTTCTCTCAACCCACACAGTCAGGTAAGTGGCTGTGAAAGGCCTCTTATTCATTAAACCCCACAAGTGAATTCAAATTTCCCGCACACAGCTGCATATTAAAGCAGGTGTTTTCTGATTGGCTGTTGGAATTTCTCATTCCCACTGAGTCAATGGCCCCAAAATGGTTATCTAAGTAAAGCTTGCAATGAAATCAACAGACATGACAGAATATTAAACAAAAGGCCCAATTTGAGCCTCTCATAGTGTCCATCACAGCTTATTTCCGTTAATTAGGTCAGACTGGCTGACCAGAAACATCGTAGGCACAAACACACTCATGGAGATGTCTGCATGGAGTTGGCGCGAAGCCAGATCTCTTCATAAAAACGACCGACACGGGCATGCTTTATGTCATTGGAAAGGAAATTTCATCGGGAATCCAACTAAACAGTTTTTGAGGCAATTTCTTTCCATCCTAGAGAAGTAAAACCAGAAGTTCGGGATGTTGTAGAAGTGAAAGATATCCTCAAGTCGGGATCGTCGGCAAACCCGCCTGTGCGCACAGCGGTTGGGAAGAGACGCTGCGCGATCGTTCCAATAATCTTCATGATCCTTCAACTCTGACTCCGGCTCCCGGCTCAGAGTGAAGGAAGGGCACTGCGGCCAGCACGACGAAGGGGCACAGCCCTTTTGGCCGTGACCAAGGCACTTTTGGGGAAGGCACACGGCCAAATTCGAGGGGCACGACGGCCAGTGCGACATGGATTGGAAATTCCACCACAGCTTTCAGACTTTGGCGTCGGGGATCGGAGCAAAAATAAATAAAAAAGTTTTATTTTATTTTAAAATCGGGAATTTTGACGTCGCCGGATCCGCGAATGGCCAGAAAATAAAAATTTATTTTTTTTCCAAAACACCTTTTTGCCACGTCGGCGGATCCGCGAAACAAACAATAAAAAAACTCTCGCCTAAGATATAGAGCTTGTGCAGATGACGTCATCACAGAAAATCCACCATCTTGACGGTCAAATTGACGTCAAATGACGCCGTCGTCCCACGTGGCACACTTTGTCGTTGGTGCAAGTGGAGTGTCCGTGAATTCAACTCGTGACATGATCTACACGTGGCGCACTTTGTCATTGACGTCAGGATGGTGGACCGCTGGTCAAAAGTGACGTCATAATGAGCCACTGCGCAAGCTCTATACACTGGAACCGCCCGTATTAAAACCGCTTCAGTACTGAACATTGAATCATTATGATGTTGTCATGACGTCATGTAGTGCATTTTTGTCCGCGACACTGTGGCAGCATCGTGACGTCACGGACTAGAAATCTGGTCTATGATGCTGAAGTGTTTAACCCTTAGAGCGCCGTTACTCGGTGCAGCAATTCTCTTTTTAAGGACCATTACCGAGTATACTCGGAAAAGGTCATGAAATTAAAATTTCAAAACACATGCATTTTTGGCAATTTTTTTTTCTTTTTTCAGAAAAAATTTTTTTTTTCGAAAAAAACCCGGTCACAGGGGGAAGGAAAAGTTGAAAAAACCCATAATGACATGAGACTGTGGCCCACATCTATGATGTCAAATTTATGACGTTCTCGGGCCGCTGACTGGTGGTGGCCTCTAATGGCAGTAAAGTCTACCATTTCTGGGTAGATTTTGAGGAGCCTGATAGCCTAGTGGTTATCACTGCCCTCAGCAAGCGGCAGGACCCGGGTTCGAATCCAGCCCGGGCCATGTGGGATTTCATTCCTGGCTCTTCAGTCCGTCGCATGGGACAGTAAGCCGGTGTGCCTTGTGCCTTTGCAAGGGCAAGTAAAATACCCCATCCAAGTGAGGAACATGAGTAGCTTGTGATGGCCTCCTCCGTACTTACCAGGGCCAATAATGCTAAAGCGTCAGCCCTGACGGAAAAATGAAATACAAATAAGGAGCCACGGTGGTGTAGTGGTTCGGGCCTCCAACTAGCGGTCAGAGGATCCCGCTGCTGGCGTGAGACTTTGGGCAAGTCTCTTTGCCTTACTGGCCTCTCTCCACCCAGGTGTATAAATGGGTACCGGTCGGAAATGCTCGGATTGTAGCGCTGAATGAGCAGCTCATCTGAGTTCTACTGAAAGGTTTCAGGATAGACTGGGGTTAAAGTGTAAAGTCGGATGACACCTCTACCGTTGTTGATATCAGACTCTAAACCCAAACTTTAACTTTTAACTTTTTAAATACAAAATACACTAGCTATATAAGTCTGTGTTGTTAAGTATCATCGATTGTTTTCCAGGACTACATATCAGATTTGGCCCAGTACATCACGACAATGGATGATGAAGAATTCGTGATCGAGTCTGTTGGTACCCTCGCCAACTTAACCTTCAATGATATCGACTGGGCTCTCCTCCTCAAGGAGTACAACATGGTCCAGTGGATAAAACGTAAACTTGAACCAGGTATGATACCTCTTAGGGTTCCCACGCAGCCATCCTGGTGCTCCAAAACATCTAACGCTACAAGTGCGCCATCTATATTAAGTCTGTTTAAACTGCTCCCTCTGTTCTATTTATTTGAATGGTTCTGGTACTCAGTCATTGTGCCACCCTGAAAGGATTAAGGCCAAGTGGTTGGCAATAGACTCTATCACTCCAATAGAGCGCAGCACCTGACGGTAACTTGCTAGGCCTACAGCGTCACGACGTCCCGTCCCCCATTCTGAACGCGGTGACGTCACTCGAAAAACCTCCACTTGTTTCAGCGATCATGGCGTCGTCTCAAGTCAAGATGTCATGGAATGAGTACGGGACGTCGTGACGATGTAGTTACCGTCAGGTGCTGCGCTCTTTTGGACTGATATCGTCTATTGGCTTCTGAGCTAGAAGTTAAGCAACGTTGAGCACAGTCATGAGCTGGATAGGTGACCTGTGTCTAAATACAAAAAAGAAGTTGTATTTCCAGGCGCAGATCCAGGGGGCACACCCAGCCCATGCCTCCCCCCTATTTTTCAGTGACCAACGTTAAAAAATTGCCCTTTTTCAGAATGCCACGGAATTAATTGCCTTGCAATTTGTCCCTCAGATGCTGGGAAATTGTGCCAACGGCCTTCTAGATTTCAAAATTTTCTGGGGGAGATCCCCCACACCCCTGCTGTGGCTTTGCGCTTTCGGCGCTCACCTTCATCGGTCTGCCTGTGGCCTTCTGTGCCTCCCGCTTGCCAGAATCCTGGATCCGCACCTGCTTTCTGACATAATAAGTGTTGAAAATGTATCCTTGTTTCAGGAGCTGTAGAAGATGACATGATGCTGGAGGTCATCATGCTGGTAGGAACGGTGTGCAATGACGACGAATGTGCCAAGATGCTTGCCGAATCAGGCATTATACAAAACCTGATTGAGTTACTAAATGGTAAGCCAGGTTTGACTCAATGAATTTTGACAATTCATTATGTGGGTGACGTCACGACATCACAGCCCGGAAATCTGGTCTATATACAATTCTCAAATTGACGTAAACGAGAAAAATCTGCGCACTTCCGCCAAAATCACAACCACAACCTCGGTCTGAAACTGAATGACATGACGCAGAGAACCCCACGTCAGTGACTTTGATGACGTTGTGTCAGAGTCGACCATTGCTGAATCATGGATTGCGTCACGTCACCCGGTTTCAGATCGAGGTTGTGGTTGCGATTTCGGCGGAAGTGTGCAGATCTGCGAATTCGAGAATTGTCTATGGTGCAGAAGTGGTTAAAAATTTGCGGTTTGAGTACTTTTTCCCCATTTTTCAGCGAAACAGGAGGACGATGAAGTGGTGTGTCAGATTGTGTATGTCTTCTATCAGATGATATTCCACGAGTCAACCAGGGAGGTTATCATTAAAGAAACACGTATCCTTTTCTTGCAAAAACCTAAAGAGGATCATTTTGGGAGAATTTGTTGTGTGTGGAGAAAGGCCAAGTCCTAGAGAAAATCCAGTTCACGGTGAGAGTGTTGCTAGGTTTCTTTCTTTGAAGAATTTACTTCTGAGCATGACCTCCAGCGACCCAGTTCGATGCTGCTAATTGTAGTAGTTGAAAAAGTCAAGGGTCCACCTCGGATTTTGAACTCTGGACATCGCGCTTCAAAGTCAAACGCTCTACCGACTGCGTAAAGGGAATTTCCCGGTAGCTCGGGCATGTAGATGCACTGACATTATTACATAATGCTAATAGATAAGTACCCAGGCGCGAATCCAAGGGGACGCACTTGGCTAACAAATCTGTAAATCGACCATGAAATTCTGGAATTTGCAGATTTCAGTGTTTAGTTGCACAGGGTGCCCCCTCTTTTCCGAAATGGTGGATCCGCCCCTGGTACCGGTACACTATTTGGTACTCTAATGGATTTTCACTGCAGAAAATTCTAAACCAGAGATCAACCCCATAACCTCAGAGGTGACAGGCACAGGTGGTTGCACTACACCACTCTCTTTATCATCCTTGACCGTCATAATCAGAGGCCCCAGCGTACTTGATAGATTTAATGCACGACAAGAACGTGGAAATCAGAAAGGTTTGCGATGACACGTTAGATATTATAGCTGTAAGTATTATCAGTGGCGGATCCAGGAGTTGCCGAACGGGGGGGGCGTGGAATGGGCAACCCCCATTCCCTGAGCCCCAAAGGCGCGAAGCGCCGAAAATTTTTGGGTAAAAGTGCCGGAAACGCGATTTCCTGGCACCTGGGCAGGCCAAATTGAACTTTCTTTTTACTGAAAATCAGGGGTCTGATTATATGCCTTCCAAAATTTTTGCTCCTCGGCGGCTGAACGGGGGGGGCGTGCGCCGGGCACACCCCCCTTGGATCCGCCACTGATTATTTAGTTCATCCAGAAATAAGATATAAAATAAGCCAAAGGGTTAAACTTAACCACTACAGTACCAAACATTGCATCTTTATGACGTCATGTAGTGCTATTGTACATGAGCATTACGTTCGTGATGCCATGGCAGTGTCACGGACTGGTAAACCAGTCAATCGTTGGTTGTGAAATGGTTATAGACATTTAAAGTCGACCCCTTATTAGCTCAGCTGACCAAAGGTCAGCGGAGCTAGTCATATAGGTATTCAGTGGCGTCAGTGTGTCAGTCCAGCAGTCCATCACTCCATCTGTCAAACTATGCCCGACGTTTTGTAACCGTAATAGCTAGAGACTCCAAATTACATCTGAAGGTAGCCCTTGGTGAACTCTCCTCGGAAACAAAAAATGAGCGCAATTTGACCTATATTAGGCGCACCAGGGGGCGTTTTGTGTAAAGTGAAATATCGCAATATCTCAGTCCCTATGATAAATATGTAGACAAAAAGTGATGGGATAGATAGGTTGATATATTCTACATCAGTTCAAAGGGAAGTTAATGCCAGATCTGTTCACCAGGGGGCGCTATTCAACAAAATAAAAAACAGGGGTATTTGAATTTTCGCGCCTTCTGCGCCAGCGTATCATTTGCCAGTGTCTGACGTCATCATCATTGGAATTCACAGCTAAGGCCAGGAGTCTGCATTCAGCAGTTCAATCGTCTACTTCGAAGGAGTTCAGCACATCTAAACAATGAGACGCTAGGTAAGATCTTTTTTTCATTCTAAGAACCTAATGACGCAATGATTACCAATTAAATGGCCCTGGCATTGTGAGTTTCGACAGTTGATCGCCTGCTCTGCCCTCGGCTATCACAGTGAATAAGTAATGAGGCGGAAGGCTCGTCACTGGGTTGATTCTGATGACGTCAGAGGCCTCTGATCCTCTATCGTAGCGNGTTTGTTTTGGTCACCCGAGAGTAAAACTTACATCATTGTGTACCAGATGAAATTTTCTTTTAATCTCATTAGGTTTTTTCTTAAAATAAGAGACACGATGGCGATAATAGCAACGTTTTTGTGTCATTATTTCTGTAGAAAAATGTACAGGTCATTTTCTCATGACGCAACGTCAACACCTAAAATGACGTCAATGACGTCGCTCAGGTCACATCGCTCGCAGCGCCGACCTGTCGGGATTAAAAAATTACGCCATCCCCATTAGCAGACTTTATCCCATCCAAACATGCACACTTGGTGGATAAAATTTGACATCATCCACGAACTGTCCTAAGACTGCAGTACCTCTTATGCCTTAGCCTATCAAACTGAGGCATCAAATGTCAGCTGAGCGCGAGGCCCATGGGCCTCTTGTTTTTGTCAACCTGGTGTCTGAGGTGAGCACATGGGGGGATCACATGAATAAAGACTAGTAAATGCTTTTACTTGAATTTTGCAATACAGATGCACTATGCAATGCTGTACAAATCTGAAGTAAAAGCATTTGCTAGTGTTTATTCATATGGCCCAATGTCTCAGAACCATCTCACCCATGGTCTGTTTTAACTCATTCAGGAGTACGACAGAGAGTGGGCTAAAAAGATTCAATTGGAGAAATTCCGATGGCACAATTCCCAATGGTTGGAGATGGTTGAGACACGACAGATGGAGGACAATGAGGCCTACATGTATGGCGACGAGGGTATCGGATCGTATATCCAGGATGCGGATATTCTGGATCGACCAGAATTATTCTATGGTGCCCCGGGTAAGTGTCTATTGCTCTGCTCATGTTTGTTCCTCAACTAGAAATACTTTTGCTGAAAAATCTGGAAAAATAGGGAAAATAAAAAAATCTTTTCCCAGTAGTGAAAAAGTAGGGAAAATTTCTTCATCACCATCAAAATCGGACAAAGGCAGGGAATTTTACGACGCCCGAAAATTTGTTTACATCAGCCATGTCAGCTACGATCTCCCCAGCGTGCCATTACATCAGAGTCGTGCTATGAGTCCATTTGAGTATAGGATGTTGTTCAGGCAAGTCTTGTGTAACAGTTTATCTGTAGAGATAGATTGGGAAAAAGCCAAATCCGAATCAGGTTCAAAGGGCAAGAGGATGGGTCGTATTTTAGAACGTTCCTTAACGTTAAGGTCGACCTTAAGTCTATTGTAAAACCATCGAGAACAATAGATTTAAGGTGGACCTTAATGTTAAGGAACGTTCTAAAATACGGCCCTATGTGTTGCAGCAAGACATCCTCTTGCTGATTTGGTATTCTGAGTAGCCCTCCTGTAAACTGTACTTGTGACTTTTCAGATGGCTATGACAGCATGCCGTATGATGGCTACGTGATGGAGGGTGGACCAGATTACATCGATGCCAGAGGTGTTTACGATGGCAACCAGGAGTACATGATGAGTGGTTATGATGATGGGAGGCAAAGAAAAGTCAACTTTGCAGACAGGTAAGCGTACCGATAATCTTTATTCTTTCTTTCTTTCCCCCAAACCCCGAAAACATCGGCCCTCTTCCACTCCACTCAAACCCTACCCTTTGTGCGTGTTAGGGCTTTCAACTCGGTGCCGGCAAACACATGCGTACGGCACTTTCCTGTCTAAACAATAAAGCATAGTTCTGCAAACTGCCACAAAGTTGTGGTGGCACTGGAGTGCCGATTCCTCAAAATTATTCAGATCGCACTGATTGTGACTGTCATGTGTCTTGTGCCTTTGATGGGTTATATTGGTGTTACTGAAAGACCCCCTGAAAATCTCAGCTTTTTTCAGTAAAAAAACTGAATGACCAAAATTAAGGTTGGCAGATCAACCTTGTTCACTTTATAAACCTGAATTTGTATAATTCCAGTTACGACTATGATCCATATGAGCGGCCCGAGTCACACGTGGGATTCGTCATGGATGGACAGCCTGTGGATGAGTACGGTCGTCCGATACAAGGTTACAGTCAATACGATCGCCACATGGCGGGCTACCAGAATGGGAACATGGAAAACAGCAGTTATGACGCTTACGGCTATGATTATGGTCGCAGATAGGAGTGGCTAGTTTAAAGAGTGACACACGATTGTATTTAAAGAAAATGTGTGGAAGTCAACCTGGGGTGGAGTCATGTGTGGATTTCTTCTGATTCAATTGCGGATATTGAATCTACGAGATATGAATCATTGGTGTCATCAGTTATGATGTCTTGAATATAAGACACTCTTCCTGTCAAAACTGGTGCCCATAACAAGTTGTCAATAGTGAGGTTTCGCAATCTGACGAAACACGAAGTACGAAATACGAAATTGGACTTCATTTCCAGGACGTAATGTATTTCAGGAGATGGTTGGTACCACAAATATCGCCTGCTGCAAGAGCGTCTTTTAGCGTATGACGTTAGACCGATTGAGCTACGGTGTATATTAAACTTTGAAATTTATCTTTCGTTTCCACTTCGTAGATACGAAGTGGAAATATAAAAATTCACGATGCACCGTTACTCTTTCGGTCTTACATGATATGCTAAAAGGCGCATTGGCAGCAGGGACATGTGTGGTACCAACCATCTCCAGAAATACATTAGGTCCTGGAAATGAAGTTGAATTTCGTATTTCGTACTTCGTGTTTTGTCAGATTTGCGAAACCTCCCCAATGTAAGGAAAACACCCGACTGGACTTGATCAGCAGATCCAGTCAGTCTCCCAGTCAATCTCCCAACTTTCATTTTGGCTACTGCTTGCCAATACCTGCTGTGTAGGCCACGTGCCAGTCACTATTTTGTGCCAACTGAGGACCAGTTAAGTGGAGCCATTAGGAAACAAATGAAGTGTAATCCACATCGAGTGGAGTGCATCAGTTATGCAATGACTTTGATAATGAAGTTACCTAGTGACTCTCTTTGTGTACTTGTCTCGTACATGTTGTAGTCAAGTTATAAATTCTGTCTGAACTTGTAAATACTGTCAGTGAATATTACATTACAAGTGCAAAAGTTTCAACTCGTAACTTGATAGTGGAACAGAATTGACATACAGTGGAACCTCTCTATTAAGGACACCTTCGGGACTGACAAATGCTGTCCTTAATTGAGAGGTGTCCTGATTACAGAGGTTGAAATGAATAGAAATGACCAGTTTGGGACTGAACTTTGATGTCCAGATTAGAGAGGTGTCGTCCTGGCAGAGGTGTCCGTTAAGGGAGGTTTCACTGTATCTCAAATTGACGTTAACGAGAAAGATCTGTGCACATCCGCCAAAATCGCAAACACAACCTCGGTCTGAAAATGAATGATGTGACACAGAGAACCCCACGACAGTGACTTTGACGACGCTGCGTCAGAGTCAACCATTGCTGAATCATCCATGGATTGCATCACGTCAGCTGGTTTCAGATCGAGGTTGTTGTTATTTTGGCGGAAGTGCACAGATCTGCTAATTCGACAATGGTCTATTGAGTGTATGCAGGATATTGAACATGCTAGAATGATCTAAGACCTTCTCGATTGTTTGTTGCTTGGTTTCATTAAATTTAATTCATTTCAAATGTAGATTATGAATTCATGCATGTTATGTACACTGTTTACCGGTAAATGCCTGTTTCTTTGCGGATACTAGTTCACATAGACCCACACGATAAGTCTCATGGCACACACACCAAGGCCCGTATTCTGGGGGCGTATTCGAAGCCCCGTGCTGTCCCAGTTCATGTACATGTAGTTGTTCACTAAACTTGAGAACGGCAGTCTCAAACGACCAAGAACGCAACTCGAGTCGGGCCAAGAAATTGTTCTTGTTGACCCTCTGCTGAATGGGGAGTGAGAAGAACATGTTCTTGGCCTGACTTGGGTTGCGTTATCCTCGTTCGAAATTGCCGTTCTCAAGTTGAGTCAGCAATTACATGGTCAGCACGAGTGTTGTCAAGAACGGGGATTCGAATACACCCTAGAAGCCTCCTGAATTCCATGGTCCACTTTAAGCTTTTGTATTCTGCCCTGCAAACAACAGCTAAAGGTAAACCTTAGAGTTAAGGAAGCTTCTAGAATACGGCCCCAAGTTTCATACCATATAAGAATTCAGTCCATGATATGTACTTATTCTACATGTATGTGCATGTATTTATTTCGTGTTTTTATATATAAATGTAATATATTTATCAACGGCTCCAGACTATTGCCAATAAACTGAATTGATCTGATATTCATACTCCTTTCATTGATATTTTCAATAAATCTACCAGTAATAAGAGCCTCATGTGACATTTTGAATTTGATAGGTGGCAGCTCTGATAGTGGTTATTACGTCCGCTTAGCAAGCGGCAGGCCCCGGGTTCGAATCCAGCCGGGGCCATATGGGATTTCATTCCCGGATGTTCAGTCCGTCGCATGGGACAGTAAGCCACGGTGCCTTGTACCTTGTGTCTTTGCAAGTAAAAGACCCCATCCAAGTGAGGAACATGAGTACATGTAGCTTGTGATGGCCTCCTCCGTACTTACCAACCAGGGCCAATGCTATAGCATCGGCCCTGACGGAAAATCAAATACAAAACTTGTCAGCTGAATGAATTACTATGATCTTATCTACACAGGAGTCTATGTACGTGTATCACGTCTAAGCAGCAGCAGGTCCCGGGTTCGAATCCTGGGCGATATAGGATTAATCATCCCTGGCTCTTCAGTCTGTCACATGTGACAGTAAGGCCTCCCTTATTATATCTTTTGGATTACGGATTCTCCGACGTGCTTTTTGGGAAAACCAGAAAAAAAATATTTTTTCCGACTTGCCATTTTTGAGCAGTGTTTTTTTTCCCGCCGACGCATTTTTTTCAAAAGCTTGTTTTTCCAAGCGGCAAGCAAAATCGCGAAAGATCATCGTAGTTTTCCCCTGAACCCTGGCATACTCGGCAGCTTTACAACAGATAAAACCTTGGATTCAGTGTTCTGACTGCCTGCAAAACCTTTTTTTTATTTCTCCTACCTGCCGAGTTGACAATAATTGTCCGTGAATACCACCGCAAATAAAAATTGGTGAGTAAGGCCTCTTTTTTTTATTTTTTTATTTCCCCCTCCCTACCTACCTAAATGGTGATGACAATCCGTAATCCAAAAAATAAAATAAGCGTGGCCTAATGGTGCCTTATATGTTGTACAATGTACCTTGTGCCTTTGCAAGGGCATGTAAAAGACTCCATCCGTGAGGAACATGAGTAGCTTGAGATCGCCTCTTCCGTACTTACCATGGATTGCCATGGGCTCAATCAAGTACATTTTTGTACGGCCAAGAGGCACACAGATGTAAAACAGCACTGATCAGTCAAAAGTACATGTACCATTGTCTGTAGATCTGACGGGGGGATATAGCATTTTGACTGATATGGGCATGTAGACTGATGAATGTCATCATACAACCATCTTTTCAAGCACTTGTGTGTTACCACTTGTTTTTCAACAAAATATCCTGTTGGTGTTGGTTCATCAAAGTTACGGAGTACTTTGGATCTACGGTAAAATATCCTAATGGAAATTATTTTATTGCAACAGAAGTTTTAACATGTTTAAATCTATATACACTAGTGGAAGAAAACTTTCTGTTCTCCTCCAATGAAGAGCAACCTGAGCCAAAGTCAAAGAGAATTCATCGGACTTCCGGGGGTCTTTGCTGCATCCTATTGTATTTCTGGCATATTAACTCATACATCCATAGCAGAGGCTTTGCAATGAGGTCATCCTGGCGGCCATTCTGGAGGACACAGGGCGCAGAGGTGCGAGCCGACTTGCGTGAAGTGCGCCAGGCCATTGTTTGACGGAACGTCATTGGGGCATGCACGGCTCATTTCGCTGCCCTCTGCAGCATGTGTCCTCCAGCATGGCAGCTAGTGACGTCATTTGCAAAGCCTCCATGCATGCATATCATAGTATGGGACTATGAAATTCAATGAAATTCCGTTCAGTATTAAAGGCACAATCGCAGTTTTTGTGTTTTGGCTTTTCGCCCCCTGGTGGCAAAGTAGATAATCAGATTTGGCCGATTCTTTCACGCGACACACCGATGGCCCATGGTACATCTCCCCACCAAACATGAACTCAAAATCTTCAGTCATTGTAAAGTTATGGGCCCGGACGGACTGACAGCCGGACTGACACACAGGGGTTTCTCTATATCCCTACTGAACTTATGTTCGGTGGGATAACAACACTTTAACTCATCTCACGGCAGTGACAGGGGTAAGTCGTGTAGCACTTAGCACAGCGTGATTTCCACATTACATTTTGTACCATCGATTCCACATGGTCCTTTTCGAATAGCTCCAGTGAATTTCACAATCAATCGGATGTAAAATAATTTCGCAAACAAGAAACCTAAGGTTCCTATCCAGCAATTCAACTATGATCAGTTGTTTTTTGTGTCATTGATCTTGGTCTAGCCACAAGGAAACAGACACTGGTGAATGGGAGACTTTACTGCCGTTGGAGGCCGCAGGTTAGCGGTACCAGAACATCGTCACAAAATTTGATGTCAGAGACATAAAGTTATGGCGTCCACATCATTATGGATGAGGTTGTGGCGTGCACTTCTTTATGATGTCAAATTTCATGACGTTCTAGGACCGCTAACTAGTAGTGGCCTCTAACGGCAGGAAAGTCTCCCATTGCGCAACACGAGCCAACTTCCACAAGAAAACTCCTTGAACACCTTCAGAAATCAGCATGCCATGCAATTCCCCCGTACTCACTTAATGCACGATTTAAAATCCAATTCCATCGACTCTTCCACGGATTCTCCGAGCCAAAAAAATGTCCCGTGGCATCAGAGTCACTCGTTTAGCGTGAAGCGTACAAAGATATGCATCCTCAAAAAGATGAACTAAATAAGCTTCTGCCGCCTCTTGTAAAGCAAGGATTGCCATGGACTGCCACATCATTGGTCCATTCCTGTAGAACTCCTGGGCGACCTCTTTAACCTGCAATGAAAACCAAAACCTGTCAGATTGTTTGGACTACTTGCAGGGTACTGATGGACGCCTCGTTTAACATGGGCCATTGAACCATCTTTTTTAAAGATGGGGATTTGGCCTAGTGGTTAAGGCGTGCTGCCCCTTAGTGCTGGCGACTGATGCCTCATGCGAGGGTCCGTGGGTTCGAATCTGGTAGGAAGCAATGTCTTTCACCTTAGAAACCCGATTTCTATTTCATATTCAAAACCTGTCAGATTGATATCTAAAGCCTAGTGTACATCAGTTTTGTGACTGGAAGCAACTACCGGCAATGGCGTTTGTATGGGCGGTTATAACCGCAAATAAAGACGTTACAAAATAAAGACGTTTGTTGTTGTCATATTCTCTAGACGTTCTGGTGATCTCGAGTCGTAGCTAAGAAAGACGACAGATGGCGCTGCACTTTCTCTAGACATTGTGGTAATCTTGAGTCGTAGTAAGGAAGACGTAAGATGGCGCGGTATCCTTCGTAACACTTCGGGTGTTTTCGTCATTCTTCGCTGACACGCCACCTTACGTCTTTCTTAGCTACAACTCAAGATCATGTGAACGACTGCAGCGCCATCTGTCGTCTTTCTTAGCTACGACTCGAGATCACAACAATGTCTAGAGAAAGTATGACCAACGATGTCTTTCTTTTGCAGCGCCATCTGTTGTCTTTCTTAGCTACGACTCAAGATTACCACAACGTCTAGAGAAAGTGCAGCGCCATCTGTTGTCTTTCTTAGCTACGACTCGAGATCACCACAACGTCTAGAGATTATGACAACAACAAACATCTTTATTTTGTAACGTCTTTATTTGCGGTTATAACCGCCCATACGTTTGTGGCAAGGGCTGGCGACTACCTCGAACCAGCAGCAACTAATAAAGTGCTCAAACAGGCCGATGTACGTGCACCGGCAACGCTATTGCCGACCGTTGCCGATAGTTAAGTTCCAGCCAGTTGCTCATGTTGGCAACAAGTAGTTTTTGCCAGTAAAATATGCAGTACATACCACTCTTGCAAAAGGCAGCTTTCGCATCAAAAGATCAGTTGATTTTTGATAATGCCTGATCTCCATCAATGCCCTAGTTCCTGGACGATATCGCTTCTTTCCTGGAAAAGAGAATTTGAGGCTTAACTTTCGATTCCGCTATCTAACCTCCACCTTATAATAAAGGTTCTGTTGAGAATGATATTATTAACTGAAGCTTTGTTCTGACCTTATGCCATCACTGAAATATCAGGGAATGTAAACTTGATCTGAGTTATGACAGTTCCTGGGTCGACATTTCAATCTATTTTCGGAAAATTTTTACTCAAACTTTAAAAACCTTATCAGATGCATCTTGATGGGAACTGTGGTGTCCCAAGATGTTAAAAAAGCAACTACCGGTACTGTTGCGATAAAGATTGATAAAGTAACCTACGCGGACCCTGGCTGATCTTCGGTGTCAACTTTGTTGGCGATTTCCTCTTCGGAATCCCTGCTCTTCCAACACCAGGAGGATTGCCGTCCGGCTGCACATTTCCACTCCGATGCCGTTCTCGCCCCTGACTACCACTACTTTTTCGCCGATGAGTCGAACTGTTGCGACTCCGAGAAGGTAACGCGACTGCTGGTCGGACCATTCTGTTGTTTTGCTAGAGGCCGTACCACATGTTTGTAATGTTAACTTCTGGATCTGTGAGAGGAGAGAGTCCGATTCAGACATATTTTAGAGAAAAAAATCAAATACGAGATCAACGTTTTTTTTCCGAGAGTGGATTGACTCAATGTCGGGAAGTGTCGCCACCCAGGCCTATTGCAGATCGGTCAAAGTTATAACTCCCCAGTCAAAAAAATAAATAAATGTGACAAAATGATGCAGTAGCGATTCCACATCGACCCCATATGGAATTATGCTACACAACAGTTGCAGCATAGGCCCTACTCACTGTAAATATAGGAAGGACCTATTAAAATAAAATTAGGCCTAGGCAGGCCTCGGCTTCGAACGACGAAAGAGCATAGGCAGGCGTACCGGTAGGCTAGGCCTAACTCGGGCCGGGGCATGAACAGCTAGCTGACGAGTGACAGCTAGCCTGCATATCATGAATGAAGCCTCTGCTCTGCACTGACTTAGGCCTATGTCATGTATGTATTCCCAAATCCCAGTGGCGTACATTCCACTGCACTGATCAATCATGCTGATGCACTCGCACTGTCATGCACTGCACTGCACATGCTGCACGGCACTGGCACTGCCACTGTTTTTTTTGGGTTGAATGTTGACACTCGGTGCCACCCACTTTTTCTCATGCGAAAGCAAAACCCTCCCGTTAACTACCAAGATAAATCAATGCAACCATCAATATCATCGTTCAGAAAAGGACAAAGGCAAAAAGAAAGAGAAATCGGCGTTGAATATCTTGATTTTATACTTTTAATGATCCGATAAATTTTGAAATGCCCGGTTCCAAAATGGTCAATCATGGATAAATGAAAGTACCGAAGGCTTGATGGAGCGATGACGTCACCAATAAATCAATGACGTAGGACCATGGAGACTGGTTCAACTTTTTGCCGCTACACTCCCGCGGCGCTCGCTATATGGACTAAAAATTTACACTTATCCCGGGGGGATCACTCCCCATAAAGTGTGTTGCACATCAGTGTACCAAAAATTGCGGGTAAAGGGGTGTTTTTCGAGCCGCATCGGCGGGACCCGCGCTGGGTCAAATAAGCCCCCCTATTTCACCCATAACCCCGCAGAAAGCCCACGGGAATACATAAAAAGACAATTTCCCCCGCCTTAAGCCCTCCCCTACCTAGTGTGGTCCATGTGTCCTGCAAAAAAGCCCTTTAAAACGTCTCTCAAATGACCCAGCCATTAGGGGTGGGGATTGCAGAGTACCCAGCTTTAGGGGGTGGGGAGTGAAAAGTACCCAGCCAAAAGGAGTGGGGATTCAAAATTGCTGTTACCAGCTGAAAGGGGCTTATGAAAAAAGTGGAGTACACTGATGTGCAACACACTTTATGGGGAGTGACCCCCCCGGGACACTTCCCTTCCCGATATTGCAGAGTTAACTTGATGTTTACTTGATACATGCTGTTCCTAGGTGTGTTCAATTGATTTTGTATGGTTATGTTTTCATGTTGCTGAAAACTGTATTCTTTTTGTTCATCCTCTATGTACTATTTATGTAGTTAGAGAGTAAATAAAATAATTCTAATTCTAACAGTAGCGCCGCGGGAGTAAAGCGGCAAAAAGTGGAACCAGTCTTAAGAGCCTCACCTTTAAGAGCTACACAGACAATTATTTCCTTGAATTATTTTGAACAAGAGAATAATACACAGAATACTTTTCATATGGCACAACATGATAAATTTCAATCTCAAACGCAGAGGTCAGATGATTTTACCTAATACCGGTACCAACAAGCCCGGCCGACAAGTGGCGCAACCAAAAACAAGGAACGCCATACCACTGGGCTAGCGAGAGTTGATATAATACTTGCATCCTTGTGGGGGGGGGAATTCATGGGGTGGATGGACAAAGTGATTCGCCACGAACACTCACGATCGTCGATGTGCAACTCAAAGAAAACAACAAATTACAAGCTTTTTCAGGATATTAACACAAATTTATTCAATACCGTAGCAAATATATTCCTGGATCATTACAATAACAGCAGAAATGGCAGATCCTCGATCTGTCCATTTAAAAAAAATTTCTCCAACAAGTAGCCAGAAAAATGAATGCCCATTGGGAGCAAAGACCACAAGAACAGCTCAGACAGTTGATCTCTTTCAACCCACTTCCAGGGGCGGATCCACAATTTTGGAAAAGAGGGGACGCACTCTGCTAGAAACATTGAAATCTGCGGTGAATTTCAATGATTTGCTGCAAATTTCAGGATTTCACAGCCAATTTTACAGATTTGTTGGCCGAAACGGGGGGAGGGGGCTGGATCCGCGCCTGACTTCATCCCATCAAGCACATGTGACTGACGTAATGGCTAGTATTCATAAAAGTCAGCCAATGCTTTTACTTAAGTTTTGCACACCATTGCCCAATGTAAATGTATTACAAAACTTGAAGTAAAAGCATTTGCTAGCTTTAACAAATATCGGCCGATATCTCCTCGTTGACGGTACACACACGTCCACCCATCAGTTATAAATGGCAGTATTAATGTGGATTATGTAAAATGTAAATCCAGCTGCAGATTATGATTGAAAGTCTTCTTCCTCCTTGTTGTGGCTCTCCAGGTTGCTCCGAGCCTGGCGCATCAGCTTCTCTGTTTTTGCCACTGAAAGGAACGCAATGAGAAATACAGGTCAATGAGAAATACAGGTCAATAGGCCTATGGATTGCGTTAAAATGTGGTGTGTATTTATGCATTAGATTTTTCCGTCAGGGCCAAGCTATAGCATTATTGGCCCTGGTGAGTACGGAAGAGGCCATCCCTAGCTACTCACATGTTCCTCCACGGCCGAATTTAGCTTTTTTGTCCGGGGGGGGGGGGGGGGA
>NMRB01003642.1:43471-56721 GCA_002633025.1 Notospermus geniculatus | reverse complement strand
AGCTACAGATGGCGCAGCCATTAAATGACGTCGTGTTCGCGCCTTCAACAATGTGTGCCAATACAGAAATGACCAAAGAGTCAGTGCATGCAGCGTACCTCTCGCCGGGCTACTAAACTACAATGTAGTAGTGTGACCTCTCGCCGGGCTTTTCGTACACACGAGTTTGATACGGGTGTGGAAAAACACGGATATTTTCAACACACCTGTGTAACCGTAGATATAGATGCAAGCTCAGCAATTTCACAAACAGTTGCTGAGGAGATCAACAGAAGCATTGATCGCACGACTCTCAAAATCGGATTTAGAAGAAATGTTGCACTGAATTAGTTCACATCGATCATGAACGCCAACACAAAAACCTGCAAGGCCACTATAGGAGAGAGAAATACATGATTTTTTTCTTGACACAGCGGAATGCCGAGTGCCCGTTACTACATGAATTCTCACAACCAATGCACAGAATTTCCCCACAACTCACGTCGAAAGACAACGGGATTCTTTCAAGTCGTAATTGGGTGGAAACGAAGCAAGCTTGGTGGGAGCCCACACAGAAAAGAACGCTGCTACGTTCATTTCCTTCCCTGTTCCGCGGGGGTTACACAAAAGACTGCACGGTCATTTCCTCGAGTGTCCATCCATGCGGAATGCATCGCGACGAGCACGGAGTTATCAATAGTGTAATTGTTGCATATCGGGTCACAAAGATGACACAAGAAAAACTGTTGGTCGTGTTCCTTTTTTGATGGGAAGAAATTGCGTGCATTGGATGCTTTCTTTCTGATGAGTAGAAAAACCAAACGGGGATTTTCTCCGACTAAGTTCGTTAGTTTGTGGATTTGCGACGGTTGAGCAGTAGATTTATAAAATAAATTTACATTTTTCTCCGTCACGGAGAAAAATCTAATTCTTGATTCGTTGGGAGTTTCATGTTAAAATGAAGTTTCAGCCTCGGACTCAGAATGTGCCGGAGCTTTATGCAGCTATCAGGTTTAAGCATGGACATCCTCCTCATGCACTCGACAACAACTCGACATTTTCTTTACTCCATACGCCAGGAACTGGACACTAATTCACCCTTGGTTGCATTTTTTACCTTGGGGATTCAGTTTCTCAAGTTCTGTTAGAACAGAGACAAGTACATGTATTTGTGTTCTACATAATTTTGAAAAATAGACAGACCCATTCAGGTAAACTGTGGCAGGTTCGTTACTTTTGTACAACTTTGACCTCTGTGACCTTGAAAAGTAGGTCATATCAAAAACCCGTTATATATGTTATGTATCCTAATTAGATACACCTATATGTATGATAAAAATTTGGAGATGACCCAGCTATTAGTTCAGTTATTGTTATTGCACTTCTTGTGTTTTTGGTTTTGGCCATACTGGTGGCCAAACCAAGAATCGAATCAGATCGAAACTTGGTGTCATAGGTCATCTGACCTAGGGGTATGTACCAGGTTTCAGATCAATAGCCTCAGCGGTTACGAAACGTGCTCTGCTAACGGACGACGACGACGACGGACACCGCATGACGACAAAAGCTCACAGGTGAGCTAAAAATGAACCCTTGTGACTCGTCAAAATTTAGGGCGAGTCCCTAGCTAGGACTGTGGAGGGGGGGGGGGATCCGAACATCGAATGAACTGAGTTTTTCTTTATCTTTCTCCTAAATGACGTAAAACGTCAGTTACGTCCTGGAGCACGGAAAATTCATGAATTAAAATCGGGATCAATTTAGATTTTAGTGCACGCTTAATTTGGTGCAATTATTCCTCGTGCAGTTCAATGACAAGATAGTATCTTGGTTTTTTTAAGGTTGACATGATTGTTAACCGCCGGCGCCGGAAAAGACTCAACCATGTCAAAGAACGATTCCGTCGTTGTAGGCAAAGTATGACAGTTTTAAAACTTTCTATCCGCGCACGTCAATCAAAATGCAGTGTTTTCTTCCCTTTGAGGCAGAGTTTGATTCACAAAGCAGTTGTGTTTGACACAATGGACAGGTAACAAGATACAATGGACGTGCAATACACGTACGTCGCCTTTCAGATCGCTCATCCAGCGCCTAAGAACTTTGCTCATGCCGTCTTTTGCCGATAAGCGCAGCAGACTGCTCTTATGGAACCAGCATCGCGTTGAGGGATACTGGCCACCTCATACCTCCTCGCCGACTAATATGCTGAACGAAAAATGCCTTTCTTGGAACCAGCCAGGCGAAAAATATGCATTGTCCACTCCGTATACTGGTCAGCGAAGTATGAATTGGCCTTTAAAGCAACTGTTCTGCTGGTCGACGGGGAAGTATGAATTAGCCGTTAAACTTGGCTGGCATGCCAAAGTCTATCCCTGGAGTCCAGCCCCTAATCGCACCTTCACCCATTGGTATACAAATTACGTAAAAACGTGAAAACAAAGGAAATATCCAGAGGAGCTGGGCAACAGCTTTATCGTTCCATTTTCGACTTTCGACAGAGGCAAGAAGTTTCATCTTATCTTTGTAATCACGAATGTCGCCAACGGCAAACCGACCTTTCCACCACCATTGATGTCCAAACAATCCTGCTTCCCGGCCTAAAGCCATGATAAGATGGTCCACCCGCTAATTACGGACAAACATAAGCTAATTAGCATGATAACCCGATGTGGAGAAAGGCAAAAGAATGAAGAAAGAAAGACTAGGAATTAATTAGCCGCATAAAGTCACAACCTGATGCAATAGTGCCCTCCCTGTAGTTGTTTGCAAACTTGTTATAGAAAACCCTGCGGTTATTTTTCGCATTGGGATCAAATCCTTTGCGCACTTTGTTGACAATATTCCATCGGGTTATGCTGGTAATCAGGTAATGATATTATTAGTGTGGTCAGCATATTGCTGCGCGCGTAGTAATCGAATCAGAATGTTTGGGTAGTTGGCCGGAATATTGTCCATAACAACTGCAGGCGCCTGTAGGGACGGGCTGATTAGCTCCGGCGGAGGAATACGTCACGCAGGACTTCTTTCTGCCGAAGCGTCAAATTACCTGAGACAACGTTCATCAAAACATATGCAAATTACGTATGAAATACTCGACCACGACGACAGGGGTGGGCATTTGACCAATGACAAGTCTGGAGTGCATCACGTGTACGATCACGTGCTTGGGGAAACCTTTCTCAACCGCTGACGTTTTGCAGAAGTATAGCAGTAAACCGTCATGACCAAGATGTGTGCCTCAATTTCCAGTGACGTCATCATACAAGAAACAACCAAAATACATGTAGGGGCCTATGTCTAAGATGGAATGTTGTTGCCGCAGCCGGTGGTGTACATGTAGCTGAAAGTTTTCTTCGACGCTAAATGCACAGGCATCAAGGCGGTAAGCATGCTGTCATGACCGTAGACTGGTTCCCGTGTTTGCCGCTCCACTCCCGCGGCGCTCATTCCACAACAAACGGACAGTAGCGCCGCGGAAGTGAAGAGGCAAAGACAGGAACCAGTCAACCATGACCGAGACGTGTGCCTCAATTTCTATTGACGTCATCATACAAGAATCTACCGAAATAAGATAGAATGTGTAAGTGAGTCATCATCTGTGTACAAGAAAACGAGGTCAGAAAATGATATTGACGAAAGGAAAATGAAATTATGAGATTAATTTTCCAAGGGCGATCTGTACATTAGCAACTGAGAGAAACATGAAGTATATTATTAAGTATAATAGAATTTGTGACGGAACACTGGTGATGATTCTCATTAAGAGCGAGTTTTATTGTCCCTTTAAGAATTTACCAACGTAATTAGATCCAGAGTCCAATTTTATATTTCATATCAGTTTTATCACGCTAATCCACAAATTCAATATCGGCATGACACCGCATCTTTATAAATCAAAGTAATTTCACTTTCTGCAATTAATAACATGACAAATGCTATCCGAAAATGACAATTCTATTTTGATCCAATGATATAAAAAAGAGTCCTGATTAAGTTTATCAAAATCCAATGAAAACGTTAATGCTTGGCTGACTCAAAACGTATTCTGAACTAAATTTGAATTAGTCTTCATCTAGAGAATTGTGATTTGGAGAAGGAATAATTTCATCAAAGGAATAAAACTCCAAACTCTATTTTCATTTTTCTTAGTAACTTCGACGTACCGCACTTTTGCATCTAAGAGTTCACCCTCAAAATATTCTGACTCAACCAACAGCTGTGGTTACACTACATAAAATGCCTGGGTTTTTTGCAGTCACACCTATGAATTACCAGGCTTCAGGAAACCCGTGTCTCAAAAACACGGGTTTTTGAAACACCGCAAGCTACATGTAGCCGTGTTTTTCGAAATCCACGTGTTTTCGTTAGTTCTTAGCACGGCTACAGATGGCGCAGCCATTAAGTGACCTCCTTTTCGCGCCTCCAACAATGTGTGTGCCAATATACAGAAATGACCGAAGAGTCAGTGCATGCAGCGCACCTGTCGCCGGGCTACTTAACTACAATGTAGTAGTGTGACCTTTCGCCGGGCTTTTCGTCACGGGTCTGGAAAAACACGGGTATTTTCAACAGGTGTAACCGTACATGTAGCTATAGAAAGCGTTAGCCGTGACTGCCAATCGGGTTGATTATGAAAGGCTTCCGCACATCCGTCCTGATTGTGGTACGATTTTTAATTGCATCCATTGTATCAAGAATATATAAGTAAGTACTTACATATTCTTGATTGTATGGAGACAGCAAAGCAAAGCGGAAAATAACACAAGTTTTACTACCGAAAGCAGCGTGTATGGAGATCTTTATTGTTTGATCGTAAGTACGGTTAAGAAGGCGAATGGGCTTCGGTTAATGATCCGACTCGTTTAATGTGAAACAACAGTATTTTCAAGATCAGATAAGGAAACAGAGACACGCACTGACTTCTCAGTTATTTTTCTACTTTGACTTGCTTGTCAATAGCAGGTGCAAAGAATCCCGTATAAAAGGTAAAGCGATTTCTTGCAGTATCTTTCAATTCGCCTGAGGTTGACATGACAAGATTTAAGCATATTTTTA
Source organism: Notospermus geniculatus (assembly GCA_002633025.1). NCBI lineage: Eukaryota > Metazoa > Nemertea > Pilidiophora > Heteronemertea > Lineidae > Notospermus > Notospermus geniculatus. The sequence goes on along the minus strand of NMRB01003642.1, from coordinate 51,687 downwards.
GAACTTCAGAACAAGATGCAGAAAATTTCGAGGCAAATTCCTCGAATATCTTTTTTTGGATTCCTCTGAAGGTGTTAATTTTGTTTAACTTTGAATATTTTTTTTTCATGAGAAGAATATTTCCTTCCATTTTGAAGCGAATGAAAAGCAACTGCGACTTGACCCCATCTTCGATAATCGAAGGGCGATCTGNATATCATTATGAGTACCTTTCTACTCGTCTGGGAGACGGACCTGTTAGTACCCTAAAGTACTCATCCTGACGAGGAAATTTCTTTCAGTGCAGAGCGGTGGGAATTTACTGAGGGAGTAAAAAATAAAAGTGGAAAATTTTGGAATTTTGCGCGAATTTTTTAATTTCTCCATTTTGATGAATACATGAAACTTTCTTAAAACGACATGACATTTTGTCTGATTTTTCGGGTGATATTTCTCAAAATGGGGGAAAAAAATTGCTCTCAATTTGAGAAATTGAAAAATTCGCGCAAAATGCCTAAATTTCCCACTTCTAATTTTCCACTTTTAAATCTTTTATTCCTTTTGTTGTACATGTAGTAGACGTTTATTGTATGTTTTATCAAAAATAGATAAGAGAGGACGTACATGTACATTTCGTAAACAATCGACGAGCATAACACTTTAAACGTTAATGATCATCAACGAACAAAGGACGGATTCAGACAACGAGACCAATCTAGTTCCGCGCCGATTGCTACAAAGTACGACGATTCGTGGTTTTCTTTTGCTGAAATCGACAAATCATTATACGATGATTCAGGCAGCTTGAAGCTGTGCAAAGAGACTAATTACTGCTGTCTAAATCACGGGAAGGTTTTTCACCGCGCGCTCAATCCGTGAAGGATGGGACAATAGATCTACCCCGTGGAGTGACAATCCTTCCAAGATTTGATGAACCACGCTCTTTATTTTGTATGTTTGCTTAAGAATAACTGGTATGGAAAATTTGCAATTTGAGTTCACGGCGTGAAGGATAATGAGGGGAGGGGATATTTGCGTTTGGAGGATTGTGGATTTATATTTAGGGTTACATCAAAAATAGATAAGAGAGGATCTTATCTATTTTTGGTTACATGTATTAATGCAGCCGATCTAAGATTTTCACAATTAATGGGTCCATTTGAATGCCGTAAAATGAAAGAATTGACTGAATTTTGGCTTTGCGTAATAGGGGCAAGGGAGTAAGAAATAAAAGTGGAAAATAAGAAGTGGGAAATTTGGGCATTTTGCGAGAATTTTTCAATTTCTCAAATTGGGATAATTTTTTCCCATTTTGAGAAATATTGCCCAAAAAATCAGACAAAATGTCATATCATTTTAAGAAATTTTCTCAAAATGGGAAAAAAATCTTATGTTGTATCATAAGATCAACATACTCGGAAATCAACAAAATTAGCACTAATGCAGAAGGATCTTGCCTGTCATATGAAAGGGTCAGAATGAAAATATGTTGAAGTTTAAAGGTAAAGGGTTACTATCCCCATTTTTAAAATGCTAAATTTGCAAGTTGAACCTTTATGTTTGATTCCTTTTATGGTTTAGTGTATAATATGATTTTCGATAGGTCACATGTTGAATGGTAAACTGTGTTAATTTGTTTTAAGAATAAAAGAAGGATTGGGGAAGGTCAGTTCCTCTATTGATGGGATACCCCGCAAAATCTCACGATACCAATTTATATCAGAACCTGCCTTTCCATACATGCACATGTACTTGGTAGAACAAAAACAAGGCACGCACTTTCTATAACACAACGCCGTTGTGGGCATAACAATTTTGATGCGTGTTCTTTGGTCTCCGGAGAAAACAAATCCCATTACTGACCTCAGATGCAGTGTCCTTAACCACATTGCACGATAACCAATACAAACGGCATCAAATAACAGTAAAGACTACAGAAACAGCCGGTGCTCTACGTACTAAATCAACTTTTTGTGTCCTCAAACCTCTTGAGAAATACACCACTAGGCCAGTTGGTTCATTTCATTACGTTATGTTATACTCGTGCTGTGTGAACTAAAACTGGGAGTTTGTATGCCCACTGTGTACATCACGCCGGCTAATAGGTTTGAAATACGTCGTGGTCCATTCCCTTGACGTTCATTGCCAGCATAGTCTTTTTATTCATCATTTCCCTGTGTTACTTAGCAGCCGAGTAGTTTATTTCATTAGATTTTGACCGCGAAGGGAGCCCTACTGAACCCGGCGGTATCCATTCGGGCAGCCAGCTGCAAATAACGTTAAAACATGTCGGTGTTAATTTTCTCACTATTCCATCTGGACATCCTTTTTTGGGCAGGTTTCGACTAATGGCACGTACTGTCTACAACGGCTATTGTGTATCTATTCAATATTGATAGTATAAGTAAAGTCGTCTCCGACATCATTCACTTCTGGGATCTCTACTACATGTAGAAAGTGCCTAAGGAAGATCCCGGTTGGGGTCGAAAATTTGCGAATACCGAGACGACTTTACTTACACTATCATTTTGTGTGTCGTTTTTTTGTGCTCTATTTTTGGATATCTATTGAATATTGTTGGTGGCTGTAACAATCATACCCGATTGGTTTGAGACGTGAATCGCAGTTCGACCGGGTTCTCTGTAGATTGTTTTCAGATCTCACCGCTAGGGCTACATGCTGTATATAGCCCTGGGGGTGAAATCGGGAACCAATCTCGGTTCCGTTGGATGCAGTTTAAGAGAATTGGCGGTATCGCTGACCTTCTTCGAAAGCATTTTGATTCTCAGGCTTTTTTCTGTAAATTCGTGTACATGTATACTGCACACAAAACACACACATGCTATTCAGTCGAAATGTGCACGTTATGACACGATAAAGGCCATCCTGATCGCCTAGCCAACGTTTATAGTCTGTCCTCTATAGGCCCCAGACATAACTCGATCTGGGCGAAGTGATATTTCAGCTGTGATGGAAAAGGCTCGTAAAGGAAGACCAACTCCTCCATTTTCGCGGATAAAAGTCAGGGGAATCTGAGGTGACATGTGAGAGAGAGAGCCGACGTTATCGCCGATGGCATCGAAATTCAAGCGAACTTGAGGCAATAAACGTGCAAACAGATCGACTCGACATGGCATTACGTGCCTTCCATTCCACCCTGCCTCTCGTATTTCCTTCGTGTTTACCCACATAAGTCTGTCATGGTTACCCCGTGTGTCCTTTTATAAGTCCTGCCAGTCAACCATGAGAACTTGCGTGATCGTGTCTTAGAGGAGTATCAGTGAGAACTTGAGATGTTTATCTCGGAGATTTGAGGGGAGGTCTCGAGCTTCACGAAGCGGACGCAGTGTTGTCTCAAGAGAGGACAACATACGTTTCTCATCGGAAGTCTCTCGGGGACATCAGCAAGGAAGGCCTCGCCTGATATTTTTCGTCAAAATTAAGCCCCTGTTGCTTTCATGAAGATGAAGATGGGGATTTGGCCTTGTGGTTAAGACGCGCTGCCCCTCAGTGCTGGCGATTGGTGCCTAATGCGAGGGTCCGTGGGTTCGAATCTGGTAGGAAGCAATGTCTTTCACCTCAGAAACCCGTTTCTATTTCATGTTCTTTTCAAGAAAGGACAGAATACAATCTGTGACTGGATGTATGGAAAGGGATAGGTCTACGGTTTTATTGTGCTAGCGAGTGATCTTGTGGACTCTTCGACAAGAAAGCCATGAGCGTCTTATGAAATGATCCATCGCTACACCTTGATGGATGAAGATATCCAAAATAGAGCACAAAAAAAACGACACACAAAATGACAGTATAAGTAAAGTCGTCTCCGATATTCGCAAATTTTCGACCCCAACCGGGGTCTTCCTCATGCTTTGTCCCGTAGAGATCCCAGAGGTGAATGAGCTGGATGGATGAAGAGGCAAGCACACGGATGCGGAAGAAAGAGGGATGAAGATGAGGGTTAACTGAGGCTCGGATGAAGTTGATGGGATTCAAATGGGAGAAGACCAAATACCATAAGAAGTTTGATAATGTAGAGTATGTTTCATTTCTGTACGAAGCACTTCAGAAGTGAATATCTGAAGACCAGGAATGGGAGATGGTACTGTACTTTAAGAAGTGCAAGAAGAGTAAAGAAAAAATCAAATGTCACGAGACAGTCCCTGGAATGGTATTATGAAGAGAACTGGATGTTTGCGAGAGCGAAGTACATCCTCAGATGGAGTTTGAGGGATCCTAAAATGGAGTGGACGTAAAGTCCTATGGGTCCGTCCTAAATGGCTTTAATCCACCCCTTTACGTCCTGGAAGTGAATACATGTACCAGTAGCTAAACAGCAGGAATGGCCGGCTGCTTGGAACGCACGAAGAGAGTAAAGACATGAGCCCAAAGGTCACGAGACAGCCCCCAGCATGGTTACTTGCAGTTCATGAAGCGAACTTGATGTTTGCGATGGACGAGTAGAGCCCGACAGAACTTAGGCTTCCACTTACAGACGGTTGAGCGCTCCATGAATATTGCAGGGTCTCTTCACGCTTGCTGCATACGAGCAACGAGGTATTGGTTTGATGATAGATTTTGGTTCACCTGATTCAAGGTTATTGATGGGAGGTATTCTCTATTGGCTGCAGTGATGGAGTGGCAGATATGTTGATGATTGTCATGAGAGTCAGGCGTCAGGGTCTTAGGTTGCATTCAGCGGACTCTATCAGCTTTAAACCAAAACATTTCGTGCTTACTGATGCATGCATGAGATGGAGTCTCAACTTAGGTACATGTATGTTGTTCAATCTCAACAATTATGCGGATTTTTGGCGTCATTTCCACAAAACTGCACCTTTTCTTCAGGTACGAAAACCTGCCAGTGCTGCTATCAATTATTCTAATGGGTTAAACCTCGCTACACTATAAACCATCTCGTGAAATATCCCAGCCCCCTACCGATCATTACATAGCAGTCTTGTTTCCTTACTATTGTATCAATGCCTGGATCATTCTTGGACTCCATCGATCAACCGTCGAGAAAAAAGGCATGAAACACCGATCGAAACATTTCGACATAACTAGCCGGTGATATGGTATGCCTTTAATACCACGCAAACAATAGCCAGCATCATGTTTATGACTTTGAGGTACTCGATAATCCATTTTGCCATTGATGGTAAGGTTTAGAGAAATAATTATGTTTTTACACCATTGTACCATCGGGACTTAGAACACGTGGCGGAATACAATTAATAAAACCAACGTCCCGGAGAAATAAACGTGGACAAAGAATCCGCATGACAAGAAATGATACGGTTTATGGTACGTTAGCATAATTTGCAATGTTACGCGGCAGTTGTAACCGACTTAAGGACACGGGATGTAAATCACAATGCGTTCTTTACATGCCTAAGTCATTCGTCATGCTGGGTGTTCACACAATGTTCACCGCATGAAGCCATAATCTATTGGCATGGCGACAATTCCTCCCGTCGTAAACAGAATTTGATCTACTATAACGAGCAATTGACCGGGAGATGATAAGGACTGAAGTACTTTACATGCTCAGTCCTTGGATTCTGATCTTATTACAGGAAAATAGATCGGAAAATGAGCTTTTATTGCCCTCTTTCTTCCCCTTTTCGGCTACATTTGAAAAATGAAATGGTCCATGGACCATGTGCTCACCAGAAGAACAAATGACAAGTGTTAAATCAAAATGTTCCAGGGGTCTTGAGTTCCTGGGTAATATGATTATGGTAAAAATTTCAAGGTCAAAACATTCTCGCTTGAGTAATTTATGACATATGTGCCGGCCATATTCCAAAATGGCCGCTTGGTAACCATATATTAGGGATCCAATTGGACAAAAAATTGCTGAACACATAGAGTGTACGGAGATGCATGAGCAAACCAAGATAGAAGATTCGAAGTCAAATAGCCATGAAACGTGCCACCAAATGGCAAAATTTTAAATTTTGACCTCTGTGACCTTGAAAACTAGGTCAAATCAAACCCCCGTTACCGGCACATACATGTATGGACGACGACGGACGCTGCACGATAGTAATAGCTCACCCCAGTGAGCAAAAAAGGACTTTTTATTGCCCTTTTTCTTCCCCTTTTCGGCTACATTTGAAGAAAGAAAAAAGCAGAACACGCTGCTTATTGCACAAGTTCTATCAGCGGGGGCTATAAGGAAAGTTGAGTACCTTTGTTGAGATCGCTGCCTTCTGTACTTTCATTTGTAAAGGACAGAGTTTGAAATCTCAACTCCCACGATTCTTTTAAATCCTCTAAATAAAGGTTCTTGTCGATAAAAGCCACGCACTTGTACCCGGGAAATCTGGCTCGGTGTCTCAAAAATTAGTGACAAAGACAAATATAGCTTAGAGCAGCAGCAGCTGCTTGTGATGTAAGTAGGTATTACCTTACCAAACTCGACAGAGCTCTTCAAGTTGGTTCAGGACTTACCTGTAAGAAAAGAAACGAAGAGAGTGTAAGTACATGTATACACGTTCATATAAACCTGATAGAAGGAGGTTTGACATTGATTTAGTGTCATTTTCCACAGCATACGCAATGAAATGGTCCATGGACCATGTGCTCAACTGCTTGGACATAATAGCGTAATGACAGAGGGAACATGCATATGTTATGTATCCTAATTAGCCTATGATAAAAATTTAGAGATGATCCAGTTATTAGTTCAGGAGTTATTGCATTTTTGTGTTTTGGGTTTTGGCCACCGTAACGCACTTTCTGATTGGCTAAGATGCACATGTACTTATGTGTATTCATACAGGTACTCGCGGCACATTCCCAGCGAATCGGACAGCTAACGCCGTCTATTGGTCCTACTTTGAGGATGGCACCAACTGAAGCAGTTTCAGAGCGCGGGTAACGGTTTGAAACTGCGGGAGGAGTTTACAGGTTGAATTGACGCCAGCAAAACTATCACTGGCAAACTTTACATTCAGAGCACGCTGTCTATAAATGCCGATGATGCCGACGATGCCTTCTCGCTAGCACAGGATTATTGGCAGGTCACGGGGTGAGAGTAGCCGCCCAATAACAACCCTTCAGAGATCAATTTTCCGACAACACGGCTCACTTCACCTGGGCGCAACACAAACTCTCTCAAGCCTTTCCAAACCCTATCTCAATTCTTATAGAAATTAACTGCCTTCCTAGTGGAATATTGGTGAACTAGTCACGCGAGTCGCCGTTTCGTATCGGTTAGTGCCAGGTGTTGTTAAACGTGTATCACTGAGAATTTGATTATTCCAGCCGCGAATGTGGATCGAAGTTTGAAATCGATGGATGGCTTTAGATTAATGAGGCATGCTGGGATAGATAACGGTCAGCTTTGATTGTGTCCAAAAGCACGTGTCGGGATCCTCACCATCTTGTGATACACATTAACGACATCACTGGATCACTAATTGGTCAAACAGGCGTGGGTAGTGAGGATTCAAAGCGAAAACTAGATATTTGATTTGACTGCCTGCTGATAGAGAAAAGGGGCCTGTTTCATAAAGTGACTTTAAAGTCCCACAGTACGTCTAGGCATGAGGTGACTCTTTCCCCTCCCCACCTTGATAAGACTGGTGTCCTGTCCAACCTATACATGTATATAGCCAGTGGTAACAACGAGGCTGGACTGATACTATATCGAAACAAAAATGGCCGCCATAATTTCATCACTTGAGAAGTTCAACGTGCTGTTACACCGTGACTAACCCTTCATCAGGTAAGGTTACATGCTTCAACTCATTCTTTTATGTGTGGCAACACTCTCAATGCCTAATTGGTAACTTAGACCATTCAAATAGATAGATTTCAACAGTCTTTCGAGCATGAATGTAGACGTTGCCGAAAGGTCAAAGGTTGGTTACGTCGCGCATACTGTCGGGCTTTAAGCAAATGGTACCATTAACTTCAATGCATTTTCCATTTGGTTAACGGTACCATTAGCTTAAAGTCACTTTATGAAACAGACCCAAGGTCTTTAAGGGTCTTTATCGAGGCCTGCAATGTGTAACAAACCGGCCAACGCTGCCATGTCGGAATTCGTAAAGCGGTCGACTACAGAACGCCTGGTGGCACTGTCGTAAACTCTGTGCTGTCGTAATACGCAGTCTCCGAAATCATCCAGCGTATCCACGCTGGGGAATCAGTACTGCGCGAAGCCGTGCGATCGCCGTATTCCGAGTCCGCGTTTTCCAAACCTCCGTGTCAAAATGGCTGACTCG
>NMRB01003640.1:31653-56785 GCA_002633025.1 Notospermus geniculatus | reverse complement strand
AGTAGGTATTCACTAGAAAGCTCTCATGGAGTACTTTCCAATGAATACCTATGTGACAGGGTTTCTATTCCATTTCAGAATTGTAAATTTTCTTTTTTTAAAAATGAAATTGCCACTGACAGTCAAAGGGTTAATGTGATAGGTGTACATACAACCGGAGACAACCATTTCAGACAAAAGCTGAAACAGTTTCCTAGGGATTGACTAACTAGCTAACTACCATGACTACAAGAACAACAAAGCACTGAAAGCATTATTTACAATACATTTGCAATTTTACGTGGAACCTCCCAATTTCAAAGTACATGTATAAATCTCACACATCTGTCGTGGAGATAATTCAGCATCAAATTTGAGGTGAAAAATTCATGGCAGGACCAGTCCCCACATTGCCCTTGCCATTAGTTGTGCACAGAACATGTGGGTCCATATTCATAAACATACGGGTCCATATTCATAAATATACCGGTACTTAAGTCTAACTCAGGCTGTGATACTGATCTTTTGTGGTGAACAAAGGATAAGTGTGACACTTATCCTTTGTTCATGACAAAAGATAAGCATCACACTTAGACATACATGTAGTAGGCCATATTCACAAGGCCCCGATTACATAGAAGTATACGGTATACGAAAATGCTGGTTAACAATGGCTTCACGACCGCGAATCCTTTGTGAGGCCTTTGTTAACCGGCGTTTTCGTACACCGTACACATGTATATGTAATCGGGGCCTAAAGGGTGTTTAAGACTTAGACACGTGTAACTTCACTAAATACAGACACTTCCATCATCCATTTGACGAAAAGTTATACGCATCTAAGTCTTAAACACCCTTTTTGAATGGGGCCCAGTATGTTTATGAATATGGACCCAGGAGTTAAACTCCCCAACAGTCACTTTCTGTCGACTTAAAAACTTTCTGCGATTCTTGATGTGCGCATGCATGTATAGAATTCTCAATAAACGAACCCTCAAAAACAAAACCCAGTTAAATGATTTTATGGTCACTAAAGATAGCCACAGCGTTAAGGCCAGGGCCCACAAGAGCATTTCACACCGTGTGCTTTTGGTTCTTCGCAGGGGAATGACTAAATAGTATTTTGTATTAGATTTTTCCATCAGGGCCGAAGCCAAAGCATTACTGGCCAAGGGTCCATATTCATAAACATAAGTCAAAGTGCGACACTTATCTTTTGTGTTGAACAAAGGATAAGTGCCACACTTAGACTTAAGTAGTTTTATGAATATGGGCCCTGGTGAGTACGGAATAATCTACTCATGTTCCTTACTTGGATGGAGTCTTATACTTGCCCTTGCAAAGGCACAAGGTGCAAGGTACCACGGCTTACTGTCCCATGTGACAGACTGAAGAGCCAAGGATCTGGATGGCTGGGATTCCAACCCGGGACGTGCCGCTTGCTATAAATGGACGTGATAACCACAAGGCTATCAAGTCTCCTCAGGGGATCAGTTAAGTGTGTGGTAAACATGCATCCAACCGTGAAAACTGTATACGCGGCGTGATATGCCCACATGGACCAAGGCCTTCTCCGATAATCTGTCAAGTTATTACAGGGTCCAAACACGTAATTATTTCTAGAAACACATTTGTGACCCGGTTTGGCAAAACCAGTCGCATGACGCTCTTAGCTTGACAGGTTGAGACCAAATGTTTGTCAGTTTCAGTACATGTATTGTCTGGCTATTGTGAAATCTGAAATAATCTATTTCTTGCATTCTCTCCTGGTGTCATCTTAGTTCGTTGAGGCTCAACTTCTGAGCGACATGCAACTGCTTTGCCAGAGCGGGTCACATTTTACAATGATGAAGGAAGAAGCATTACACAACACATTTAAAAAGCCATGTGCTCGTCCCTCGAGCGAAAAACCTGCATTACAAACAAGTCATTAATCTCATGGGTAAATGGACAACAGGCGAAGGCTGCTAGTATGTTGCCCCACCCCCTTACCCCTCCCCTCACAGAACACAACAAATATCAGCAAAGCCATGTCATTACACACTGAAAGCACATTCTGAATTCATTACCTATTATTAAAGTGAATTGGTCATGCCAGCCATTGAAGTCTCTGAAAACACCATTGAGTGGGCCATCTTGGCTACAGATCAGTCTGACCACATCTTCGACCCAATGTGATGTGGAAGTGAGAAATGAGACTTAAATTTGCAGTTTTCAAATACCGGTATGTCATTTGACCTACATAACCAGTGACGATTCGTTGCACACTACTGGGTACCATTTACATGTGCATGCAGTCAACTGCAGAATTAGGCCTGTCTATGGATCTAATTCACTAAAACACAGAAATTTGTAACTTGGAAAGTAGTGAATTTTGTGGGCCATGAAATTCTTTCTCTGTATAATCCTTCACTGACACGACCAGTTCCCTTTAAGTCTGTTTTACTTGGGAGTAGAGACTTTGCATTTGTTTAAAGTGTACATCTGCAGTGACAACAAAACCACAACCACAAATATGCCACGTAAATTATGGGTTATGTGGTTTTCTGGTTACTGCAAATGACAGGTTAAAGAAGAGCAAGAACTCACTCTAACGGAACGGACTTTGACACTTTGTCCCTTAATGAATGCTCATTCTATTGGTTTTGAATCTACATTAATGAGATTTTGAAAGAAAAGTAAAGTAAGATTTTCTACCTGTCCAAAACTCCCTTAGAGAATTCAGCCCTAAAATGTTGTCAAATGTTGACTGTTTAGAAGGAATGAAATGGTCCATGGACCATGTGCTCACTGGGTTGGACATAATAGTCTAATGACAGAGGGAGGTACATATCAGTTATGAGCAATCTGGGTCAAGTCATTCCCAGAAAAGACTTTGATGATTTTTGGGTTATGCCACCTGGCGGCCATATTAGATGTCCGATCGGGCTGCAACTTCACATGTACATAAAGGTCATCTGCAGGGGACCACATAGCACATTGGAGCGCTTTGGGTCAAGTCGTTCCTGAGTTACAGCACTTTGATGATTTTCGAGTTACGCCACCTGGCGGCCATATTGGATGTCCGATCGGGCCGAAACTTCACATGGACATAAAGGTCATCTGCAGGGGGCCACATAGCACATTGGAGCGCTTTGGGTTAAGGCATTCCCGAGTTACAGCACTTTGATGATTTCCGGCTTACGCCACCTGGCGGCCATATTGGATGTCCGATCGGGCCGAAACTTCACATGGACATAAAGGTCATCTGCAGGGGGCCACATAGCACATTGGAGCGCTTTGGGTTAAGGCGTTCCTGAGTTACAGCACTTTGATGATTTTTGGGTTACGCCACCTGGTGGCCATGTTTGAAGTCAAATCAGGCCGAAATTTGACATGCATGTAAAGGTCATCTAGATGGAGGTAAATATCAAATTTGAGCACTCTGCGTCAAGCCGTTCCTGAGTAATAGCACTTACTTGATTTTCAGGTTACGCCACCTGGCGGCCATATTGGATGTCGAATCGGGCCGAAACTTGGTATTTTTTAAGGTACCCCTCCAATGCATGTTTATGCAAGATATGAAGTTGCTCGGTGAAATAATGACAAACTGTGGCAGGTTCGTCACTTTTGTCGAACTTTGACCTCTGTGACCTTGAAAAGTAGGTCAAATCAAAAACCCGTTATATATGTTATGTATCCTTATTAGCTACACCTATGATAAAAATTTGAAGATGATCTAGTCATTAGTTCAGGAGTTATTGTACTTTTTGTGTTTTTGGTTTCCGCCACCTGGTGGCCAAACTGAGAGTCGAATCGGACCGAAACTTGGTGTCGTGGGTCATCTGACCTAGGGGTATATATGTACCAAGTTTCAGATCAATAGCTCCAGCGGTTACGAAACGTGCCCTGCTAACGGACAACGACGACGGCCGACGACGACGACGACGACGACGGACGACGGACGCTGCACCATCGTAATAGCTCACCCCAGTGAGCTAAAAATCGAAGATTAAACGGATTGCCTTTGGAAGAGACTAATGTTTGCGTAGTGTAAGCCATAGAATTCTATTCACACATTCATTGCAACATTTTCAGATATTTAGATCCGCTCGGAAGTGTGGGCCAGTATCTGTGGGAGTGTGGCTGACTAAAGTACCGGTAATAGCTAAACACCACACTATTAGTGTACGTGATGTACTTGATACAGCTACTACATCTATTGACATTGCTCCCACTGATACAGACTTTCAACATTTGAGGGCAGCTTTGCACAGAATTGAGGGACTTGCTACATTTTTCTTGGTCTTCCCTGTCACCAGTCAGTTTTTATTATCAATGTTCATGGTAACAGCATTACCAATGTTCATGGTAACAGTGATGTTTATAGTAACAATGTTTCCAAGGCTCATGGTAACACCATTACCAATGTTCATGGTAACACTAACAGCATTACCTGTTTTCATGGTAACAGTGTTACCAAGGTTCATACAGAGTTACCAAGGCTCATGGTAACACCATCACCGATGTTCATGTAACAGCATTACCTAAGCTCATGGTCACAGTGTTACCAAGGTTCATGGTAACACTGTTACTAAGGCTCATGGTAACACTATACCAATGTTCATGGCAACAGCATTATGAATGTTCATGGTAACAGCATTACGAATGTTCACGGTAACAGGATTACCAATGTTCATGGTAACAGCATTACCGATGTTCATGGTAACAGTGTTACCAATGTTCACGGTAACAGGATTGATGATGACGGAACCAAACTATTCCTGCATAAAAAATGTTAATCACATACTGAACAGCATCATTAATCAGTGAAAAAAATTCAACTATCCGCAGATGGCAGGCCAAAAGAATATGGCAGACCCGCTGCAAAATTGTATGAAAATGAAAAAGATACACCGATTACATGAAACCAACTATCATACCTTGTTTTACAATAATACCTCACAACAGCACCAAGAATACACAGGTCTCCTCATTAAGGTCTGTCTATACCATCAACATTTCAAAAATATTCCAGCTGCAACATTTCCAAAGCACAGTTGTTTTCGGTAAGGACTGGACCTGCACCTTTTGCAAAACAATTTGAAGCATGTTTTGATAATGTTGCAGAGTGTAGACCAACTCCGAAACAAGCCGCACATTTCCAAAACAGTTTTCAAAATGTTTTGTTGCATGTTTTGAAAACGTTGATGGTGTAGACAGGCCTTTAGCTTACCGCAGTAACTTACAATCCAATTGGCAACATTGTAAATGACACAAAAGATGCTGCTCCACGTGATAGTCTCACGTGCGTGCGAGCTAGCTTTCTCTAACTTGGTTTTCGTACAAGATCTTTGCTACATGTACACGTTTATTCAATGATCAACAGCATTGGGATCTTTGCTTTAGGTTCATTAAATGATCAACAGCATTGGGATCTTTGCTTTAGGTTCATTCAATGATCAACAGCATTGGGATCTTTAGCATTGGGATCTTTGCTACAAGTTCATTGATTTCATGATCAACAGCATTGGGATCTTTGCTACAAGTTCATTCATTCCAAGATCGAGAGTATTGAGATATGACTACAAATACCCAGTACCTTCAATTCCAAATTCAACAGTGTTGGGATCTTTGCTACAAGTACGTTCACTTCAAGATCCACAGCATCAGAGCAATGGCTACAAGTACTTTCCCTTCAACATCCACAGCATCAGAGCGTTGGCTACAAGTACTTTCCCTTCAAGATCCACAGCGTCAGAGCAATAATGGCTACAAGTACTTTCACTTCAAGATCCACAACCTCAGAGCATTAGCTAACAAGTACTTCCCCTTCAAGATCAAAAGTGTCAGAGCATTAGCTACAAGTACTTTCCCTTCAAGATCAACAGTGTCAGAGCATTAGCCTCAAGTTCTTTCACTTCAAGATCCACAACATTGGGATCTTTACAACAAGAACATTCAAGATCAACTGTGTCAGATCTTTGTGTATTACGAGTGTCATTACTATCGATCTACTGCACTGCCAAACAAGTCCAGGGCCCAGTTTCACAAAGAATCTTAAGTCTAAAGTTTGACTTAAGTCATCATGTGACCAGGTTTCAGCAAATCAGATGACTTCATTTCAGACTTAAGTTTTTTCTTAGACTTAAGATTCTTTGTGCAACCGGGCCCAGGTCTTGAAATACAGGCCGCATGTCGACGATCACATGAGCCATCATCTCTGGAGAACGGTACTTCATTACTGCCAACCCCACAGAGGCTCAGCAAGCAAAGTCCGCCGCACACGAGTGCAATTTTGTCTCCGACGTTGCCTCCCAAGGAGTTTTTTGTCTCAGCATCCTGTCACCGCACACGGTGTGTCAGCCGCCACACACGATTGCAAATCTGCATCCTGTAGATGCGGCGCAGCATCATTTCAAACATGTTTGTTCTGCGTTGGAGGCAAAAAATCCAATCTCAATAGTTGGAGGCAAAATTACACTCGTGTACGGCCCGCTTAATTAAGAGCACTGAAAAGTCTTGTTTTTCATACCTTTCAAGGATCCCATGAATTTGTCAGTAACTACAACAGTTGTCAGTAATGTTAATGCAAAACTAAAGAAACAAACTGTGATCCCACAAAATGAATTTCCCCAAATCAGTAATGATTACTGAAAATCAGTAACAGATAACAACATTTTTTTATTATGGTACTAGTGTGCAGGATTTGGCTTTCTTGCTCGATCCAGAGCATTCCACATGTAAAGTACCTGTTGCCCGGAACAGTTCTCAAACGTGCCAACCAAATGGTCAACGTTGTAGGCACTTTTCCCAATTATTACGTCCACACACAATATCTGACCATATGACCAACATTGAACACCAACAACATGAAAATGCATAGAAAATAATACTGCTTTAAAAGCAATGCATTGTTAGCGTACTGGGCCTGTATTCATAAAACCTTGCTGGCTTAGTTGGTTACCAGTTGCGTACATTGGCCTGTACGAACTGGGCACTTTAGCACGAAACTAAGACCAACAAGTTTTTATGAATACAGCCCCAATTTTCTCACCTTGTATATTCTTGTACATTATTCCAAAGGTGTGCTCTTATCTTTCTGTGCACTTCATCTAAACCTATACTCCTCCATCATTGGTCTACACACACAGGCAGAACCCTTGTTAACAAACATTTTTTCATGTGTGCCGCCCAAACCGTATTACCACTTTAGTACCATATACCATGTCATTATGATGTCATCATGACGTCATTTTGTGCATTTTTTCAAGATGTTAGTGCATTACGTTTGTGATGCAGCCACGACGTCACAAACGTAATGCACTAACATCACAACACAGCGTCACCATGTCACAGACCAGAAATCTAGTCTATAGTAGCGAAACGGTTAAACTATGCCACGCAGCTTTGGAAAGCCGGCTTGACTTCACTTCAAGAAAGATTGATCAGAATTTGGCACTAAGGACATGTAGAATACAAGTAGGCCTAGTCTGTTATGGCAAAAATCACTGAAGATTCAATCAATTCATAATCTTAACACTATGGAGATCAAGTTTTTACTGTTATAGTGATGACTAAGCAGCAACATTTTAATTTCATATTTAGTGAAATATCGCCGGGGCGGCGCAGACAGGCAATCTCGACTGATTCAAGCCTTCTAAAGCACCCTGTAGCATATATGAGTGGAGTCAGTTTCAGCATCTTATATACCATGATAACAGTAACTGAGAAATTTGACCCACGAAAAAAATAATTTGCAACCCAGTGCATCAACAGGGAAGCAGGTATGAACACGTTATGATATTTTTTCCAGTACATATTAATAAATTACATAATGGTCCATGACTTAGTGACGAGAAGCGGCCTCCTTCGCGGCCAAGATGAGTGGTTGCAAACTTGCGAGCGGTTTTGACTGCTTTAAGAATGAATGCTGAAAAAGAAAGAACATCTTGGTAAAAAAATTATTGCTTTGTCTAGCTGCATGATGATGAGAAAGGTAATCATCGGGCCTAAGGATAAGAAATGTAACTTCGCCTCTGAATTTCGCAAATTATCGACCCCACCTGGGGTCTTCCACAGGCACTTACTAGAAAGTGCCTGAGGAAGACCCCAATTCGAGCCTATTGAAAAGGCTGAATTCATGACGGCCACCACAAACTGAAGGGTTCCCAGTCAAAACCTGCTGTAATTTTAGCGGAAACAACTGTGACTCTTATGCCAAAAAATACGGTATTCACATTGATCATTCAACTGTTTTATCTCTGTACTTACACTTAATAATCCCTTCGCTGAACCCCTCTTTTCAACATCCACCTCCAGACACTGACCGAGGAAATCTTTAAAATACGCTGATAATTTTTCAGGATGTTGAATCTCGGGTTGACCATTAGTTGCAATTAGATAAAGTGCCTACAGAAAAAGAACAAAAATTTTCAAGACTGATATCGTTGCATGTGATTTTGATAATGAAAGTTTATCCCTCAAGTCTGCTACCACAAGGAGATGGTTGCATCGCATACTGTTCATAAAGTATAATTCACCCTACCTTCAACATGGCAAAGATGATACCATAAAGTCAATCCACAAACCACAAATCACAATATTTACCAGTTGACTGAGCACGACCTTGGCTGTTCAAGTGACCCTAACATCATTTGGTAACTGCAACATGGATTATTTACCACCGACTTGTGCACATTTTCAAGGTTGGCACTTTGCCCATGTTGAAGTTAGGGTGAATCATACTTTACCACATGGTTAGGCCTAAAATATAATTCACCCTGACTTCAACATGGGCAAAGTGCCGAGCTTGGAAATGTGCATAAGTCAGTGGTAAATAATTCCCGCCGCAGTTACCTAGTGTTAGGGTCACTTGAACAGCAAACACTCCACAGATGTACCCAGTCAACTGGTAAATATTGTGCTTTGTGGTTTAATCATTGTATTCACTTTATGATGAATTATACTTTAACACTTAGGGCCGTATGCACCAAAGAAGATTATCTTGAACTCAGGCTGAGCCACAGCTTTTCAATTGTTCAGGTTTGCCAGGGCATGATATGACAATGGAAAAATTGTGGCTCAACCTGAGTTCAAGATAATCTTCGTTGGTGCATACGGCCCGTAGAGCGCTGGGTTTTTCCAACTTTTCCTTCCCCTGTGACCGATTTTGCCCACCACTTACCCTTAATGGATTTTCATTCAGGTAGGGAGGTTCTCCTTCAACCATCTCGATCGCCATGATTCCTAAACTCCAGATGTCAACACGAGGACCGTATTGTTTCCTGAAAACAGAAAAAAAGTTCATGTTGATTTCAGCCAAGCAATTACCGCCGTAATCATCTCTGGCTCTTCCAAGTCCGTCGCATGGACAGTAAGCCGTGTCTCGTGTCTTAGCAACGACTAGTAAAAGACCCCATCCAGATGAGGAACATGAATACCTTGACCTGGTCTCTTCTATACTCACCAGATCCCACAACGCCAATGGTTTCAGCCCTGATGGAAAAATTGAATAGATTATTTTTTTTATCTTAAGTATTTTTTCCTTACCTTGTCACAACTTCAGGAGCCATCCAATATGGAGTTCCCACCATTGTAGACCTCTTGTTCTGCTCCGGTGATAATTGAGCACAAAAACCAAAGTCGGCTGAAAGCGAAAAAAAAAATCGACTCAGAACATCAGATTACGGTACAGGTCAAACGCAGAACTCAAATCACTTGGTGGGATGGCAGAGCGGTTTATCTGAGCTTGCCGACCAATGCGGAGTCATGACATCGAAAAGTAGGCTGTGCCAGATCCACGAGAACCAAGTTGAAATGGTCACTTTGAAGAGAGACTTTGAACTTTTGGTCAGGATTCGCCCATGAAGTCCGGGTTCGACAGGGAATCAAACGGTGACAGGCGCTGTTTCCATTGCACCATTCTGACACAACAGGGTGGGCCAGAGAACGTGTCCCTCGAACAATAGGGAAACAATAGAAACGCTATTGTTCGAGGGACACAAATGCTATTGTTCGAGGGACACTTTCTCTGGCCCACCCTGTAGTTACAGCCCATATGTGTAGAAACACTCCAACTTTGTCTACCTACTTAATTTCACACTTCCATCCATTCCTAGGAGTATATTGTCACTTTTTATATCTCGATGTATAACACCGTTAGAATGCAGGAAATCAAGGGCTTGTAAACACTGTAATGAAAGAAATGGGAAATATGAGATTTAAGTCTGCTTTACTAAACCATTAAAGCAGACCTGAAACGGATGCCGATTCGCATTAAACCTATTGGAATAAATCAAGTTGATATAAAACCACCAAAAACGTCACCAGTTTCAATTATTTTCCGCGTTATTCAAAAGATATAACGTTGTTTTATCGCAGCTGGGCGACCACCCAATTTTCCCGCTGCTTTTCAAACGCACTTACGATTTCGGCCGCTAGGGCTAGGTTGTGACGTCACACGTACTTTTTCTGTGCTGGTGCGACCCAGACGTAGGACACCATTTTACTCCACTACGGCATCGCCGTATCCAAAGGGTTTTGCGGCTATCGTTGGCGAAAGTGAAAAAACTTATTCCTTTAATCCCAGAGTGGGTGGCTCTTGCAGTAAACCATGATTGCATAGCGAAAATCGACAAAAACAACATCCGACGCACGGGACGCTGAGCCTGATGCCCATGGCAGAGTGCAGCGTGACAACCAGCTGGGCGGAGACGTCAACAAAGAAAAGGACTTGTGACGTCATGCGAAAAAGTACGTGTGACGTCACTCGAATCGGGGATTCCCAGTTTTCGCGATGTTGCCCGATGGAAAAACGAACTTCCCCGAAGGAGCAATGATTGTTGTTTAACCGGGTATCTCCTACATACGTGTATGTCATAGCAGAAAGGCCATGTCAGTTGGAACATGGTGCTGTTGTGACTCCGAAAAAGTATTTATTAAGCGAGGAAAGCATTTGGGGTTTCGGGTCCGCTTTAAACTGCCAGAGGTGACATCCTCCGACTTCGATAACTGAAAGCTAAGAAGTTAAATGGCACTCTGCCCGCTTCGCGGCATGGTGGTGGAAATCATCAGCAGAAGCTTCAATGCACGGTGTCACGGAGCTACGGTGGTGTAGTGGTTCGGGTCTCTGACTAGCGGTCAGAGGGTCCTGGGTTCGAATCCCACTGGGCAAAATCTCATTGCCTCTCTCCACCCAGGTGTATACATGTAAATGGGTACCGGTCGGAAATGCTCAGATTGTAGCGCTGAATGAGCGGCTCATCTGAGTTCTACTGAAAGGTTTCAAGATAGACTGGGGTTAAAGTATAAAGTCGGATGACACCTCTACCGTTGTTGATATCAGACGATAAACCCAAACTTTAACTTTAACTTTTAACTTTATGCAATACTAGCTCTGCCATTATCAAAGAAGTTTTTCACAAAATGCTCCCTACTGGCCGAAAGACGCATTTCATTGTGCTGAAAATTGAACTCGGGCTAGATTTTGGGGTCATACACACACATAAGCAATATTAAAATGATATCCATTTGGGAGGATAAAATTTTACAAACAGACCCACGCACACATGCACGAACCCACCCAAGACCATCAGTAAGAGTGACAAGCACACCACCATAAATCCTTTGGCCTATCCGCCGAGTGGGCTAAAATCTGTTGAGTGATCACTTTGCCATCTTGAATAGACACCGCACACAACTCGGTCACCCGATACTAACCTCACGGCACACTGCCGCAATCTGTCCTTCGTCCATACATGTTTCTGTCACGACATCTGTCAGCGATCCACCAGCTAAATAGTCCATAACAACCTGAAAGACAGAAACATTTATCAGATATGACATGAGTTTGGAAAATAGCAGAATTCTGCATTGCGTCTCACGATGGGTTCTGTATAGAGGTTTCCCACTGACGTCACACGGCCGCCATATTGGCCGCCAAAATGAAGCCATGGAGGGTGCCATCTTGCCTCGGTTCAAAAGTTTAGCGGCCCGTACAGACCACTGGGAGCACACAACTCAACAAATCACTTTACCACTCACAGTTTCGGAGCATAAGTAGTTGGTCTGGTGTGAAAACCGCGTTGAAAACAAAGCGAATCGTCCATACGGCTTGCTGTAGAAGAGGCCGATGACTGCCGACAACGTTAAAACTGCGTGCTGAACGCTGTGTTGATGCTGGGACATTGCGTCATTTGACAGCCAAAATGGCGGAGATTTTGAGCTATGACGTCACGTGGGAAACGTCTATTGTGGGAATTCGCAAAGTGTGACCTGATCTAGGAAAAGCAGGCGCAAGTTGCAACCCGGGAAAGGGTAATCGCCTTATCCCACAATAGCTGAAATGTACCTCTCTGCAGGTTGACAATAGCAGTGGACAGCAGTGATAATAGTTTAGTAAACTGATGATCAGTGATGATCACATGTAGTTTAGTAAACTGATGATCAGCGATGATCACATGCAACAAGTGCCTACATATGCTAGAGAGGGTCACATATAAAGTCCGGCAACATCTAACTTCGACCCGATGGAATGTGGAAGTCATGTAATGTGGCAGAGCTTTGTGGTTTTTAATCATGCCTGTCGACCATTTGTGGTCGTTCCTCGATTGTTCGCACTGTGCACCGGTTATTTAAGAGCCACGTGTGAGTAAAGGTCTGTAGAACCTCCAACTATCAATTTCCTAACTTCCGCATTCCATTGGGTCGTAGTTTGATGTTGCCGGACTTTACACAAAAGGCATGGACCTCGCACGCTGGGACTTTACAACAGGCACAGCGAAAGTGTTAAATGATTACATCCAATGGGTTTTCCTAGACCGCCTCACAAATATTCTGATACTCTCTCATTTATAAGCCAGAACGAAAGTTCCCTTACCCATAATTCCTCACCAACTAAGAAGCTATCTATATAGTTGACGACATTTCTATGTTTATTTTCTCGCATGACGAGGATTTCATTTATGATGAGTTCCTTCTTGGGTTGCTGAGACAGGTTCATTTGTTTGATAGCAACCTCGTTCCCTGTTGAGATTTCAATCGCCGTGAAAACAGTACCAGAAGCACTGAAAAATAAGAAAGTTCAAAACGTCATCGCAGTGTGAAGACATGCACTGGATCAGTCAACAATTTTAAAGGGAATAAGTCGTGGGAGTCAAAACTTACACAAAGAATAATTTCGTGGCCCACGAAATTCACAATTTCAAAATTACAAATTTCATATTTTAGAGGATAACATCCCAATGTAAACCTAGATTTGCAATTGTCCATGTTCATGATGTTCTGAATGGTATTCAAAGGCACAAAGCCTCAGCAGTTGTGCAAAAACATGCACTTGGTAGGGAATTAACTCTCGATGTGGATTCGAGATGGCGACGTTCGATTCTCTATCCAAACAACTTGACTGGCACGACCCAGGCCTTTCCGTTTGACCATGTTGACGGGCGCTAAAATGTGCATGCGCCTCGCAAACAATAGAATTTCTATTGTTTGTGAGGCACATGCACATTTTAGCGCCTGTCGAACGGAAAGGCCTGATGACCAGTTGGCTTTAATACTGAAACGAGAGCTGAGCGCCAAATAGGGCCTATAGACAACATTGGGCAAATTTAAACGTCTGCAGGAGGAAACCGGAGAGCCTGGAAAAAACCAGTGCTGTTACAGAGAGTCGCCCTCTCTACCACAAGAGTACCGAGACCGAACCTGGAACCTCAGAGGTGACAGGGAACCGGTATTTCCGTCGTGCCACTCTGCCGGCCCCTATCAACAATTCCACCTTCCATTTACAATTACCCAATATCATTTAAAGAGCTAATAATGAGCTAAGGGCGTGCTTTAAACGGTTCTCAACTCAATTTTTTAAAAATCTGACAGTGTTTTATTGTCTCACCCTTGTCCTATTTTTTCAAATCTGGTATATTTTCTCTTCGGGTCACCCACGGAGACAATTGTTCGTAATTTGGCTAAGATCTCCTCATCAGTCATCTTCTTCTTCTTCAGTCGTTCATCTTTAGTTGTCGGTTTCTTCGTTTCTTCAATCGGCATGGTATACTGGAAAGAAAAGTAACAACTTCTGAGATGCTGTGCGGAAGACAGGTGCTACTTTTGAAGATATGTGACCCTCCACCACCAAACCAGTCGGAAGTCGCACGGAAAATGAGCCTAAACGTACTGAGATGACACCAGGAGAAGGAAAGAAATAGAATCACTCAGACTTAACAATAGACAGACAATACTGAAATTGACAGATAATTCGGTCCCAACCTTCCAACCTCAGAGCGACTTCTGACCACAAAACCAGTCGGTAGTCACTCTGAGGTTGGCAAGTTGGGAATTATCAACTCATTTTCCATGTGACTTCCGACTGGTTTGGTGTTGGAGAGTCACATATGTGACCTTCTGCTACAAAACCAGTGTTAACCCCTACGTTACTGGCATGCATGGTCACCAGCTTATGGAGGCCCATATTTTCACAACTGTTGTATCCATAAACTGTTTTAGCAAAAATCTGTTCTAACTTAAACCTTCCATTATACAGGACCCGGTGACCGGGTCCCACGGAAATTTCGTGGGGGGTTTGGATGACCCGGTGACCGGGTCACACATTACGAAAGGGTTAAGTCGAATGGAAAAGGAGCCTAAGGTTAAATATTTGTCTGTAGATGGTATACTGTATACCTACAATCGACTTAGTTTTGTCAGGTCTGGTAGGTATCGTAGGAGCTGGTGCATCTGGTGAGCCATCATCCTCTTCTGGTGATGGCGTTGGACTAGGTTCACTCTTCTCTTCATCAGGCGGAGTCGGTTGGGCCTTGGCTTGGTTATTATACTCGAGGATGGCAGGTCGTGAAGAATTCAGATCTGCAAAATGGTTTGGTCAAAGTTTAACCCATTTATCTGCAGGTTGGAGCAGACAGTCACGACAGTATCTTCTGCTGAAGTTGCCTAAAAGCCTTGGCAACAGACCATTCTCAAATTGACGTAAACGACAAAGACCTGCGCACTTCTGCCGAAATCTCAACCACAACCTCGGTCTGAAACTGAATGACGTCAAAGACGATGCGTCGTCAGACTTGACCTTTTCTGAATAATGGATGGCATCACGTCAGCCAGTTTCAGATCAACGTTCTGGTTGAAATTTCGGCAGAAGTGTGCAGACATGCGAATTCGAGAAACGTCTATAAGTTGGAAAGAATTTGAAGAAACATTCTTCAGATAGTTGATAGGAACAATCTTTCTTCAAATATTTTCCAATCAATTCCAAAAGAAATGAGAAAACTGACAGATGCCATCTGCTGGACTCTAGGGGCAGAGGAGTTTGGATTGGTCTCGCCAGTGTCTGAATGTATGATCGATCGCTGCACTCATGGATATACAGGGTGTCCCAAAAATGCACAACCGAATTTCCTGGGTCTTCAGGATACCAATTTTCAAGTACAGTGCACCCTGGCTCTTACGAACTTCGATTTTACGAACTCCCGGATATTACGAACCCAACGTCTCTCTCCCAAAATTTCATGACATGTATGACTAAAGTAAGAAAATCCAACACAAAGATGTGTGCAGTGTTTGTGAGTGTTACCAGCGGATGTTAAATTTGATGGTATATCAAAAATCTGTTCGAATTTTTCAAATCGAGCAGAAAATAATGATTTTATGGGCCATTTTTCTCGTGGGCTTGGGGGCCAGATACACTAGTGAGCTTGTCCAATTACCTGTTCACCCCCGCTGCTGATTACCTATTTATAGTACTTTGTTTCCCATATCACCATCCAACAGATGGTGGGAGGGCAATAAACAGAACAGCCAGGTATGGCTAAAAATACAGCTCTGTGGTCTGGACACCTGGTGTTACGGGTCTTGGCATTTCTGGATCAAAATCTCAATGGGCTTGTTCAGCTAATGCGCCAGAGTGCAAATTAACTCAGCACTGTCCTTCACCAGACCACGTTGCGGAACTGGCTCACATCCAATGATTGTATTCATACTTTCCAGAATACCCTGAGATACCGGGTGTGTGATTACAAAATGCCCCCATCACACTGAGTCTCAGTACGCTCTTGAAAATATTGCCACACGGGCTCAAACTGTGTGCGAATGGAGTGGAAGCAGTGGCAACTTTTTACGGCCTTTTTACGAACTTCATGGACGAGCTTGGATGGGAAGGGTGCTCCACAACTTAGAGACATTATATGGTCAACGTTACACGTTCTAGCCCATTCTAAGGCCCGTATTTTAGAACGTTCCTTAACATTAAGGTCCACCTTAAATCTATTGTTCTCGATGGTTTTACAACAGACATAAGGTCGACCTTAACGTTAAGGAACGTTCTAAAATACGACCCTAAGATATTTTTAGCACGGGTAGGACGTTTTACTACTTCAGTCATGAGTATGACCATGATGACAGTACTTTACAAAGGAAGCACTCTATAAGAGCTTTTCCAATGGAGTACCATTCGACAGGTTTAGGTACTTTTCAGGCATTTTCTCACACATTTTCATTCCACTTTGACAGAATGCACCTTGGCAATACAAGGGATAAAGAATTGAAATCATGTAGAAGGAAAAAAGTTCTATTCGTTTTTTACTCCTCGAAAAGGAGACGTGTTGGAGGAAAGAACATACCTGCAGAGCTCGAAGATCCTGATAATACGAAGCAGGAAGAGAACAGGAAAATAATATTGAAGAGGGCGCTACCAACATGCGGAGACCGACAGCATTCAAAGGCACAATGCATATAAAAAACTTCAAAATTAATGAAGACCAAAGCTCCGTTTCCAAACAGCGGATTCCATCGTGGTTGAAGAGAGCGGTTCGGTTTTCACAGGGTTGGATAATCCTTCGATGGTTTAAAGCCTCACTGTATTGAATTCAGAAAGTGTTATACTTCCTCCGACGTTAGTGTAGGGTAAAATGTTCTATGCTCTATCTGAATACACTAGAGCACTGCCTGCAGTTTTTTCAACGTGTGCTGAAAACTAGGTCTTGATTCTTTGAAGTACGTATCAGGCAAGTATTTTGGGGACCTGCAAGAGGCTATGAGACCTATACCTGCACTCTTCTAACACTTTGAAAATATTGTAAAATTCAATACAGTGCCTAGGCTTTAAGGCTGGCTGTCCGTTCGATTTTTGAGCGGTAGATGCCCGAAAGCATTGTTTGTTTGTTTGTTTGATCGTGGACAAAGGAAGATGCGGCGTCGCACCCCTCGAAATTCGCATGAATGGATTCTTAGCCTAACAACACATGGCCTTTTGATTATCCCAATGCCTCTGAAAACCGCTTCACTCGCCGCAAGCTGTCATGGAACACGTGGAATCCCTGTCGTGGAAATGGGCCTAGTTGCTGCTTCAGGGAGAGTTTTCTCATACGAGTTGCCTCTCAAAGGGCAATTCTGCATTGTTCGTTTTCTTCCTCTTCCCTACCCTTATGTACGATAAATTGTACACAAATGTGAGGTCCTGTATACCCTTATGTATGATATATCGTACATGTAAAAGTAGACTTCTACAGAGACTGTGGTATATCGTAGCGGCTTGAGCTTGGTCTATTACAGTCCACTGCTTATTGTAGTTACAGTTTTTGTTCATAGATGGCGCAGTCGTCACGTGGCATGGCGTTGTTGTTTCACTGCAATGAGTTTGATCATTTTCCTTGGGTTTGTATGCGCAATTAAGGAAAAATAACGTATTTTAAGCATGATTCCATGTCTGTGCCCAAAAAATCTGAAAATTGGTAAAAAGCCGTGGTACAGAGCATGCCATTGGCCTGGGTAGCGAAGGGGTTAAATACGCAGAGACCAGTAGTGACACAAATGACTGCCCATAATTTTCTATCGTTGGGTTGCGGATATAGGGCATCTCGCATGCCTTGTGTTTTGAGGCGAGTGAAAAACTGCTCGACTGCTCGTGCGAGAAAACTCTCATGTGAAGTAGCCTTCACCAGATTGGACTTCCTAAGATTAAGAACTGCAATCACAAATTTCAGGAATCGTTTGATTCTGGAAACAAAATTAGACTAGAGTAAAAGACGTGCTCAATCTCGGAAAAATAGAAGACATTCTATGCGTGGGCTTAAACAGAATGTTCGAAGGTATAAATTTTATAGATCTGAAGGCACTCCATTTCATATGTGTCTACAGGCAACCCTCAAACTGTAGAAACTGCAAACACAGCTAAATACTATACGCCACTAAAACACTAACCTTCTAGGCCATGAATGAAAGAAAGGAACAGAAAACATGAAGAACGTAGGGAAGGCCGATGAACGTAAGAAGAAAGGAAAATGACAGCACTAAATGAAAGGAGAATCCGGGACAATCTTTTTGTCCTGCGGATTTTGAAGCACTTTTCTTTACTCTGTCAAAAGACTTGATTTTCCCCTTATAAATTGGAATAGCAGTGACCAGCGAGTGGTCAACAAACTGTTTAGCTGGATTCATAGTTCAGGCGCCAGTGTCGTCTGTGTCCGATGTGCAATCAAACTTGTAGGACGCCACACCTTGATGGACTATTTTGCAATTGTTGGAATCACATTGTGTTGGAATCACATTGTGAATGGTCTCACGAGGGACCACATCAAAAAGATGACTGGACACTATGGTATAAATCAGTAAGACAATGTCAGCATCTAAATTTGATCGCCAAAATGCTCCGTGTCCAAAGTACGAATCTGAAGCCTTGGACCACTGAAGAAGCTTTTTTTGTCTTGGTCTCAGTCTCAGGTACAACATTTTTACTAAGTTTTTTCGACGAATTCCACTTTGGCGAAAACACTGTGTGTGTTTCTCAATACAAACGACCAGGGTTGGCCGCATAGAAACTCCGCCAGCGCTAGCGGAGCCCATCTGCCGATAGTGCTGTACATTTTTCCATGCATTTTAAAACCGATAGGCTGTCGAAGCACTAGCGGAGTTTCTATGCGGCTACTCCCGGTCTACTATTAGGCATACTTTATTTATATGTATACCTAACTAGGTTATCTACAAGTTATTGACACAACAAAAAAATCCATATTTTAAGTGGAATTCAAACATGATTAAAATATACATTGAATATGACTAATTCAAGTCCAGGGGGTACAATTGGTCTTTGACATACAGGGCAATTAATTTTACCACCACTGTGCATGGAAGTACATCATGTTGATCTGGTGAGTCATTTCTTGACGCCACACAAACAAGTTCCAAGGAAGCAGACGAATCATTTCCAGCATAATGATCGTAAAAGAACACTAACTTATCCAATCATTGATAGGGGGCAGCACTTGCCATTCAGAGGAGCAAGAGGCTTTGATTTGACAACCAATTGCATTTCGGCTGCATCTGTGCAAATATTCATCAGTGCCACAACAATAGTGCATGTTTAAGGCATGATTGATGCATATTTAAGGCAATGGATCATCAGTGCCTCAACAAAGGTACATGTTGAAGGTATGTTTGATGCACATGTGAGGTAAATGCATCATCAGTGTCTCAGCAATGGTGCATGTTTAAGGCATGATTGATGCACATTTGAGGTAAATGCATCATCAGTGCCTCAGCAATGGTGCATGTTTAAGGCATGATTGATGCATATTTGAGGTAAAATGCCTCATCATTGCCTGAACAATGGTGCATGTTCAAGGCATGCTTGTGATGCATGTTTGAGGTAGTGATCAGAATGATGCAAGGCTGCATTTTTGTAGTGGGTGGAACAGGTGTCGGGAATAAGACAGACTTCAAACACCAATAACCAACAATAAGCTGCTCTACAACAAGACACCCAAATAAAAACTAAAGACTCTAGAAGCACGTACATGCCACCTTTCACAGCGAGAACAAGTCACAAAAGGGCATACTGGTAAAATTGAAACGAAGTTTTTTCCAAAAGCAAGACAACTTAAGACACTGAAAAATACTGAATGCTGGAAAAAAAGCCAGACTGGAAGCAATGCACCACATGCAATGGAAACAAGACGAAGCTGCCGAATGGACATACACAAGCCACAACATCCATCAAGCTTTCTAAATTACCTGTGGTCCCAGAGGATCCTTTTCAAGCAAAGAAAACACGTTATGAAAACATGGCATCCTTAGGTCAATTTTTTGTCCAGAGGATAGGGAAGGGGCCTCCTTGCTTGAGGCTGGTTTACGCCAAGTTGGGAGGTTACTGACTTGTTCACCAGGGTCCATATTCATAAACATACATGTACTCAAGTCAAAGTGTGATCTTATCTTTAGCCATACTTACACCGCAAAGAGAAGTCCGGGTTTTTTCACTTTCAGGTCCGGACTCATTTGAAGTCCGGGTTTCTTCATCAGAGCACTTACACTACAAATTCAATTTAGTACGAAACCCAGCGATCGCAGGTAAATTCGGACGTCACATTCGCGGGTCACTCAATGAACAACACATGTAATTATCATAACGCCATTCTGTCGCCGGGTCTAGAAGTGAAGATAATTGCGCTTACACCTGAAGTAGAAGCACAGATCAAGTCCAGACTTGATCTAGACCCACTCATGTCATCCAGGTTTATGAAGTCTGGACTTTCAGTGTTCTCCAACTTCTGAGACAATTGGTGTGGCGGTATCCGGGCTCCGACGGGGGGTCTGGGGGGCCTCCCCCCGAAAAATTTTTGTGTAAGGTGGGCTGAGATGCGATTTCCAGCGTTCTGATGATGCAAAGACTGCATGTAACAGGTTCCTGCAACCCCTCATTTGAAATGGGAACGGTCCCAAACCAGACACAACAAAGCCACGTGGTCAGCCTCCAGTCAAAACAAGAGCACATGGTCAGGCCGTAGTACTGCTCAGGTGCAGTAGTTTTGGTCAGCAACGTTTCTTGTTCATCCAATGAAATTAGAAAGGGGTGTGAGAATCAGAAGTTTTCAACTGAGAGACAGACGTCAATCAACCTGTAACTTAGGCCCCCGACTCCTGATTGGCTATTGCCATAGCTACCTGTCTCTGGCCGACTGTCAATCAAACATGATGTTTGAATGACATTTGACTACTGACGGTCCCAGGCCACTGTCAGATCCTGGGAAGATCAAAGGATGATGCCGACAAGTCGTGCTCGAGTGTGGTGTTTGTGGTTTAGGCCTGTGGTTAGCATGATGCATGATTACAAATATTGACTTTGTGTGCGATATGGTTGCTTCAGCGTAACTTTCGTCAGCCGTGGCGGGCAGTTTTTTTCTGTGGCGACAGACTTTTTTGGTGTGGCGGGAACAGTCCGTTCGGCGTTTAGGTTGGCGGCAAGAAAATTTGGTGTGGCGCCGTGTACCCGTGGTATAGGAGTTGGAGAACACTGGACTTTGTAGACCCGGGCTTCATTACGCCCACCTTTTTTGTAGTGTAACCAGGAGAAGTCCGGACTTCGTTTGTAGTGCAAGTACGGCTTTTGTGTTGAACAAAGGATAAGTGTCACACTTAAGTAGTTTTATGAATAACAGCCTTGGTGCAACCAAAATGATGCTGTTTTCTGGCACAGTTGCAATGATGAGTGCATCGGCCACAATGATGCACATTTATCTGAACTTGTTCCATAATTGAACAAATTGCTTTAGTACGAAGCACTTATGTGGAAACTGCAGAATCAATAGCGCTACGACAGAATTCAGAATTCTTCAGAATTTCATCCTATCTTCTGATCTTTCTACATGTACACTTCAAGATAACGATAATTAAATTCACTGCTATATAGAAGACCTCGAATATCTAAAAGAACATCCACACGGTTCACAGTGCTACATCGTAGCATTAGCTTTGAAGTGGTTGATCGCTATCTGCTAGTTTTATCAATGAATTTGATAAAGGATGGAGTGACGTCACGAAAATTCTATACTTGGATAATCAGTGCTCCTGATGCTAGTAGACCACTATGAAGAATTCACCACCTGGGCTGGGTTGCACAAAACTTATGTTAGCGCTAACTTGGTGTTAGCGCTAACTTAGTGTTAGCGCTAACTTTATGTTAAATGACGTAAAAAGACAATGGATTTTTACGTCACTTAACATAAAGTTAGTGCTAACACCAAGTTGGGGCTATCGTGAGTTTTGTGCAACAGGGCCCTGGTTTTTACCCAGCAATGAGCCATTGGTCACTGCAGCTTCCCCTCATTTAAAGCCACTGATGAAGAATTTGTTTGCAGTGTTACTAGAAGCACTCGCTCCCTTTGTCACCGCACATGCACAAACAGTTTGCACGGGGGTGTCACAGAGGGAGTGAGCACTGAAGTAGGCAACACACCAGGCATTATTGCAAGCGAGCTGATTGTCACTGAGCATAATCTGCAGTGGATGCTGATAAGATCGGTGACGATCAGATCACTTGCGATATCGCTCTCACCTTGCATGTGTGCTGCCTACTTATAGAGGCTTTGCAATGACGTCATCCTGGCGGCCATTCTGGAGGACACAGGCCACAGAGGTGTGAGCTGACCGTGACGTAACTTTTGTGAAGTGCGCCATGCCATTGTTTGAGGTAACGTCATTGGGCATGCGTGTCTCATTTCGCTGCGCCTCAGCAGCATGTGTACTCCAGCATGGCGGCTTGTGACGCATGCAAAACCTCTATGAGTGAGTTCAGAACCACAGATTATCCCAGGATAGGATGATTTTGGTCTGGAAGTTGGCAAGTTTCTTCAGACGAGCATCTAGAATCAGGATAAACAAGGCCCATGAATTTGTACTTGACAAATCAACAAAATGTGACAGGACTGGTCGAACCAGGGATCTAGCAAA
This sequence comes from Notospermus geniculatus, assembly GCA_002633025.1. Lineage (NCBI taxonomy): Eukaryota > Metazoa > Nemertea > Pilidiophora > Heteronemertea > Lineidae > Notospermus > Notospermus geniculatus. The sequence goes on along the minus strand of NMRB01003640.1, from coordinate 34,096 downwards.
AGCATGACTAAAATGCACAACACCAAACATCCTAGACACCTACCTGTAGAGGATGTTGAACCTTTGAGAACGGAAGAAGGAAAAGTAAATAAAAGATCAGAAGATGTCGACAGAGTTTCCACGTACAAAATTTGAGATGCAGCACGATGCTTCCAGGAAAACATCGTGCTGCATGCCTGCAAAGCATTATCACACACTTTTTCCTTTTTCGGACAAAACTAATATACAGGGTGGGCCAGAGAAAGTGTCCCTCGGACCCGATGGTACCTACGAACAGGAATTTTCCCAGCAGGAGACCAGACCTGATCTGGACAAACAAATCCACCTCGTCAAGATCGCGGTCTGCTCGGACGCTGCAGTCCTCAAAAGGGCGGACAAGAAACATCAAAAGGATACCAAGCTCTAGCAACTGACCTTGCCGCAACCCACCAGGGATTTCATGTCAACGTAATCCCAATTGCTGTGCGGACGCTCGGTACCCTGAAGTCTCCGTTTAGGGAGGTCAAGGGGCTGTCTAGTCAAGTGTGAAGGTGCTTTCCTGAGGGAGGTCCAGAGGGCGACCATCTTTGGCTCAGCCATGACCATCAAGTGCCATCTCGCTCAGTGAGTGTTATGAACTGGCAGTAGACAGACACTGCAGGACATGTAGACTCTGGGAAGGTCGCAAAAGTGCAACAAGCATGCACAGCAAGTGACAAGAGTCTCAAAGACCGTCTCTCACCCATACCACACCTGGGTTGCATGACCTGGACGGTATGGGACCTCGGGTGCACCAAAGCACGCCCAAGGAACCCCAGAGACGAAACTGGAATATCGGATTGTGTCCCTCTATTGTTTCCCTATTGTTCGAGGGACACTTTCTCTGGCCCACCCTGTAGATCGAGAACCAGTCCCTAATGGCTTCCTGGTTATCATGGTCACGTTCCAAAATGGCATCTGCTACGATGAGGAGGAAGCTAGCCATTGATTTGGAGGGGCACTGAAACCATGAAGGAATGCTCCCAGATTCCCATCTAATAAAGATCATATACCGGTACACCAAAATCGCAGTTGTCACAGCATCTTGACTACCAAGGGTTGTGACATCGCTCTGTTCAGCTTGTCCAGCTGGTCCTGGTCTGCATAACTGACCATGCACAGCAGGCTCTTGCTATCTTCGAATCGAAGGCCTGACACTGACGCTTTCGATATGATCATGTTGGAGGCGTGCTTGGATCCCAGTGGAGTGGCAAAGCTGGGCCTCTGTGACATTACAGCGATTTTGGTTTATAATGCCCAGCAGCACACCAGGCGATATCGCAAGAGCAAAATCAGCTGTATGTTGATGCCAGGGGTGCACTGGATGGCTATCCATGGAATCTTCTTACCAGTGATGCTCACCCAATCTCTAACAACATCAAAACCGACATCAAGGGGCGTATTCGAATCCTCGTTCCTGACTGCACTTGTGCCAACCCAGTTCATGTAGCTGCTGACTAACTCTAGAACGGCAGTTTCGAACGCCGAGAACACGACCTGTGTCGGGCCAAGAACGTGTTCTTCTCACTCCCCACTCAGCGGAGGGTTGAGAAGGAGACGTTCTTGGCCCGACACAGGTTACGTTCTTGGCATTCGAAAGTTACCATTCTTGAGTTCAGTCAACAACTACATGAACTGGGTCAGCACGAGTGTTGTCAATGAAATGGTCCATGGACCATGTGCTCACTCGTTTGCACATAACAGTGTAATGACAGAGAGAGGTACATGTCGGTTATGAGCAATCTGGGTCAAGTCATTCCCAAGTTGCAGGACCTCAATGATTGCTGGGTTATGCCGACTGGCGGCCATATTGGATGTCCGATCGGGCCAAAACTTCACATGCACATAAAGGTCATCTAGAGGGAGCCACATAGCACATTTGAGCGCTCTAGGTCAAGTTGGTCCTGAGTTATAGCACATTTCATGAATTTCGGGTTGCGCCACCTGGCGGCCATATTGGAAGTTTAATCAGGCTGAAATTTGACGTGCTTGTAAAGGTCACCTAGAGAGAGGTAAATATCAAGTTTGAGCACTCTGGGTCAAGCCGTTCCTGAGTTATAGCACTTGGTCGATTTTCAGGTTACGCCACCTGGCGGCCATATTGGATGTCCGATCGGACCAAAACGCGGTAGTTTTGAAGGTACCCCTCTAATACATGTTTATGCAAGATATGAAGATGCTCGGTGAAATAATGAAGACCTGTGGCAGGTTCGTCACTTTTGTCGAACTTTGACCTCTATGACCTTGAAAAGTAGGTCAAATCAAAAACCCGTTATATATGTTATGTATTCTAATTAGATACACCTATGATAAAAATTTGGAGATGATCCAGTCATTAGTTCAGGAGTTATTGCACTTTTTGTGTTTTTGGTTTTGGCCACCTGGAGGCCAAGCCAAGAATCAAATCGGACCGAAACTTGGTGTC
>NMRB01003640.1:6167-31343 GCA_002633025.1 Notospermus geniculatus | reverse complement strand
CACAAGTCAAAGTTGCATTTTCCAAAATGGCTGCCTGGCAGCGGTCTGTGAAGTCCGATCACGCTGAAATTTGCTGTACACATGAAGGCTACAAAGATACATACTTGTTCAAGTTCAGAACATTCTAGCCCCAATAGTTATTGAGCTATGGTCCAATGCTCAATTTCCAAGATAGCCACCTGGTGGCCGTACTTGAAGTCCGATCGGACCGAAATCCGCCACAGACATACAGGGTACCTAGATACATCATCACACCCAATTTGAACAATCCAGGACAAATAGCCACGAAACGTGCCACCCGACAATGAAATTTCGAACTTTGACCTCTGTGACCTTGAAAATTAGGTCAAATCAAAAACCCGGGTGATATGTCGTGTATCCTCATAAGATGTACCCACCATAAAAATTTGGTGATGATCCGATCAACGGTTAAGGCGAAACTGCACTTTAAAGGTTTTCGGTTTATCCCCCCTGGTGGCCAAGCCAGGAATCAGATCGGACCGAAATTGGGTGTCATAGGTCATTTGACCTAGGGGTATATGTGTACCAAGTTTCAGATCAATAGCCCCAGCGGTTACAAAACGTGCCCTGCTAACGGACGACGACGGACGACGACGGACGACAGACGCCACGTGATTGCTATAGCTCACGAGTGAGCTAAAAATGGGGATTCGAATATGATGGTGACTGGCAAGAAGATCAGTGGCGACTAGATCGCTTGCGATATCCCCTGGTGTGCTGCCGGCTTACGTTCACCAACACAACAAACAGATCATGTATGAATACCACTTGCTTTGAACATGTTGAAACGAAAAGGTTAGAGAACCCTATTTGTGTGCACACACTTTTTACACTTGAGACGCTTGAGAAGAGCTGCACTTGACAGCACCTTACGGCAGATTGGTATGACACGACGGTGTTTTCCATCGATTGATTTGCAAACCACAATCTGGATGGGAATGATTCAACCCCACTCACGGCCTGGTCGGAGATCTCGGAGACTTGAACGCTGAATCATTCCTCTCGAGATATTACGATCTAGAATATTTTCCACGCTGAACATGCCTTTGGTTTTTTTTCGTCCAAATCATTATGTACAAGGCAAACTCCTCAGCAAGGAAGTCTTAGTTGGTTAAGATTATCCCAGAAATTGCTTCAGAATATTTCATTCGCTGGCTTACAATGACACGCATGCAAACATCATATCGGAGCCAGATGGATGTGATGTAATCCGGCATCTTAAAGTCCAAGGTTATCAGAAATAAAGGTTTTTATCTTTTAACCACTTCACTAAAGTCCGGCAACATCTACATGTAACTAGGACCCAATGGAATGCAGAAGTCATGTAATGTGGCAGAGCTTTGCGGTTTTTAATCACTCCTGTCGACCATTTGTGGTCGTTCCCCGATTGTTTGCGCCATGCACCGGTTCTTCAAGAGCCAGTGAGGTTCTTATACAGTGCGTTTGACAATGACAGTAATACATGTTTCAAACATGTCAAAGTGCTTTAACATTATAGGTTGATCATACTTTGGACCTCGAGCGTCGGCGTCTGATGCACGATCGTCAGTATTCATGCAGTCTGGCTGCCACAGAGCCACATGACTGGACATTCACACAACCACCTCTGCCAGCTAGGTAGGCCTACCCCTTCACCTGGTGGGGTGAACCATTTGAGTGACGACTTAAGCAGGGTTCATCGGCACACGGAGTTGGTCCGTTTCCAATCTGTTTACCCCTAATTTTCCGGATACGACAACGCAAAAGCCCATTTGATTGATTTTTTACGGACCTGAATTGGACAAAATCCAGTGTGCCAATGAACCCCGCTTTAGCCAATCCCATGCCGACAGCAGGATCAAACCTGGGGTGGGACCACTTGACCATGTTGACCACTAGTTAGAGACCTGAGCCATATACGGAGGCTCCCTTGGATAACCCAAGTTTCTCCCCATAAACAACAGTAGAAGCAATAGAACAGATTCAGATTTCAGCGCCAACCTGTAGCAGCCTTCTCCAGCAGCATCTGCTGAACCAGGATCCTCGGGGTTATTTTTTTACCGTGGAGTGGCTGACATATGGTTACATATAAATACCATTAGGCTTAAACGATTACAGTGGTTTGGACCTTTCAGGGACATACCAGCGACTAGGAAGTTGGGTATGTGTTGTTACTGCAATTTTTTGCATTCTGTTGTGGGCAGAACGAATCCACACAACAAAGTAAGGATGAAAACAGCAGAGATTGCATTCTATAGTCTGGCATTTCAAACAAGCCAGGCATCAAAATTCAAAGGATGGAACACCAACTTCAAATTGTGGATAAAAAGTCTGAAAAATTTTCATAGATGTATGGTATCTTGAAAGGCATGTTAACCCTTTAGTGCAAGAGACAACCACTGTCGACTTTGAAAAAGGGAATGTCAAAGCTGAACCCATTTGTTTGTTTACTTGCCACAGAAGTGATGGATCTGTATCCGATTCCACCACTTTGGCGTTCCTCCAGCCTCTGCCGGGTCCAGAGAAGGCAGGCCTCCGTGCAAGGCGCCTTATGGCGGGGGGTCTGGAGGTCCCTCCCCCAGCGGAATTTGGATTTTAGGTGCTCTGAGATGCATTTTCTGAGCATCTGAGATGCATAATTGAGCGATCTAAACCATGAATATTAGGGCGGACGAATTTATAAGAGGGGTGGATTTTGTCGTCGGTATTTTTAAGAGGGGCGGGCCGCCCTTTTTTTAACTGGTGTGGAGAACATTGCAAGTCAGACCCGCCACCCTTCATGTGCAACTCTTCAACAGCACAGATTTTCTCTGGGCACTCCGGTTTCCTCCTGCTCTACATTTGCTAAATGTTGACAATTAACGGGGTTAATAATGTCGTAAATGTACAGTGGAACCTCCCTTAACGGACACCTCTGCCAGGAGGACACCTCTCTATTACGGACACCCAAGTTCAGTCCCAAATTGACCATTTCTATTCATTTCGACCTCTGTAATCAGGACACCTCTCAATTAAGGACAGCATTTGTCAGTCCCAGAGGTGTCCTTAATAGAGAGGTTCTACTGTATTTGACTCCCAGCTCTCGATTCAATATTTCTATAATTCTCCATGGTAACATGATACAATAATACTGGTAACATGTATATGTATTGGGTTGTTATATGGGAAACTTCGAATGAGCATTCGATCATGAATGCCCATCCTCCCACAGCAGGGGTTTCTACCTGTACGTGTGAGCAGTATCATGTAGACATGGTAGAGAATGGAAGTAAAAACCCCTGCTGTGGGAGAATGTGAAAGCCTCTTTAAAGTTTAAAAAATTTTGGGTTTATTGTCTGACATCAACAACAGTAAGGTGTCATCCGACTTTATGCGGATGTCAGGTCACACTGCGATTGCCTGCGCTACGACGGAACAGTCGGCATCAAGTGTCGCAAGCACGGTCAGGTCACAAAAACGAAAATGTGTACGATCATCGTGGAACAAGCAGCATCACTCGCGCAGGGAATCGTAACCGTGTTCAGGTCACCTGCGAATGGATTACGCCCGTCGGGATGACACAGAAGTTGAATAGGTTCAACTTGCGGATGTCAGGTCGGCCTTGCGATGGCACAGAACACGCGCAGGCTGACTTTTCTGGATCACTTTGCGTCTGAGGCACGACAGCGTGGAACAAATCAGTCGCCGATTTGGTGCGACATGACTGCAGTTGCGACTCACTTGCGACGAACGGGATCAGTCGCCGACCAAAAAGATCACAGATCGCAAAAGTTCAACATGTTGAACTTTTGCGCCACGACGAATCATGATCCCGACGGGCGTAATCCAGTCGCAGTCGACCTGACTTGAGTTACGACGTCGTGCGATTATCCAAAACAATGAGCGAGCGGTCACGTGCCAGTAACTGACAAATCAGCGCGAGGTAAAAATGAAATGCGGTACCTACCGATAGCATGGAAGCTGCCATCTTGAACAAGTAACATGATCACAAGTCACATGACTTTTATGACTTCACTGTGCTACGATCTAGTCGCAGGTGACCTGAACACGGTTACGATTCGCTGCGCGCAGATGCCGCCTGTTCCAGGATGATCGTACGCATTTTTCGTTTTTGTGACCTGACCGTGCTTGCGATCCAGCTGATGCCGACGACTGTTCCGTCGTGGCGCAAGCAATCGCAGTGTGACCTGACATCCGCACGATCTTTTTGATCGGCAACTGATCCCGCAAGTGAGTCGCAACTGCAGTCATGTCACACCAGATCGGCGACTGATTTGTTCCACGCTGTCGTGCCTCTGACGCAAAGTGATCCGGAAGAGTCAGCGTGCGCCTGTTCTGTGCCATCGCAAGGTCGACCTGACATCCGCATTACACTTCAACCCCAGTCTATCCTAAGCTAAAACCTTTCAGTAGACAGTAGAACTCACATGAGCTGCTCATTCGGCACTACAATCGAGCATTTCCAACCGGTATCCATTTTCCACCTGGGTGGAAAGAGGCCAACGGCAAAGAGACTTGCCCAAAGTTTCACGCCACAATGAGATTGGAACCCGGGGGCCTTCTAGTGACCGTTAGTCAAGACCCGAACCACTACACCACCGTGGCTCCCCATTGCTTTCCTCCTCATTTCAAAGCTTAGATGAAATACCACCCATTTTTCCCATGCGACAACTCATAGTAACCAAATATCACGCATCACAGTCCATGATTAGCTCCCAATTTAAATTTTTCTCGAAGTTGTTTTGGCATCGTTGCGGCTGCATCTGTAGCTGATTGATTTGATCAATGTCCTGAGTCAGGGGAAGCTGATTGCATCGAGATGTCAACACCTGAGGGATGAAACTACTGAGTCATAAATTTTTGTCCCTTCATCTCACGGCAGGCTATATTGGGAGGTGTGTCAGCAAGTGACGGGCAGACTCAGTGCAGTACAGTTTGGGGACATGGCCAAAAATCTTTTACAATTCCAATTAACCCCTTCTCTCCTCAAGTATTTGTATTTGTATTTTGTATTTTGATTTTTCTGTCAGGGCCGACGCCATAGCATTATTGACCCTGGCAAGTATGGATGAGGCCAGCGTAAAGGACATCATGCTGTGATGCCATTGCTTTGTTTTGCCACATTTTTAGCGTCTTAGAGGCCTTACGTTCAAAGTGTCACCCTGTTGGAATAGAAGAACCTAGGGCTTCAGGCCTTTATATTCCCTAATTTGGGCTATTTCTGTTTATGGTGGTATATGGGGACAAAGGCCCCATCAGAGCGTGATCGGGAGGAGCGCGAGGGGGTGTCCCCCCATGTTAGAAATTTTTTTGAAAATGCCTGTACGAAAATGTCAGGGCTGATTTTGACCTGACTAGAGCATGACAAATCCTTTCTTAGGGCCACCCTTACATTTCCCTGAAACCGGCCTGCCCGGCACTACAAGAGCAGGATACGCCATAACTATGTAGTGACACCTCACCCTTGAAACTGTGTTGTGAGACCTGGAAAGATTCTGACATCATGCCTGCATTGCAAATGGCGGCTTTATAAAGATTTTTATTTACTGAAAACAATGAGCACGAATGTGCGGCCCGTTTTGACTGTTTTTTCTTGTGGGTGATACGGGAATTTTGGCGGGAATTCCGCAATTGCTGCCTGCGGAAGGCCTGGAACCTTTCGGTGTGCTGCCTGCCTTACGTAGGCTACTTTAACGACTTTTCGTAGGCATTTTCAAGTTTGACAGAATGTCCCATGACAGTGAAATGGTTGATTTCTTGTACACTTACTGTAGGGTTTAAATTTTGTCATGTATTTTGATTCTTGTTCATCTTTCTGAGACTGGTCGTAGTAGTTGAGGGCGTCCAGAACTGCCTGAGGGTTCTTCTTCTTCTCCTGTTCGGTGATCTCCGACTGCTGTAGCAGTTTTGCCCACGACTCTGGCATCCCCTGTAAAATAAAACATTGTTTCAAAACTTAAACATTGTCAAGAATGGTCAAACAGGGATTCAATTTTTTTGAAAAAAAAATTTTGGTTAAAAATGGCCTCAAGAGTCATTTTTTACACTCCAAAATGCAAAATTAGTCTTCCTTCTGCATGAAAATTGCTTTTGAAATGTAACAAATTAAAGAAAAACACCACTGAAGTGAAAATAGTGATACAGTAAAACCTCTGTTAGTGAACACCTCCGAATAGTGAACAACCTCTGAATAATGAACGTTCATTTTCGGTCCCAATTATTTCTTTGCATTAACCATTGCATTAACCGGGTCCACCTCATAGTGAACACCTCCATATAGTGAACACTTTTTCCGGTCCCAAGGGCGTTCAATATATGGAGGTTTTACTGTATTTGAAAAAGGTTAGTCTGCAAACTTGAGGGGGGATATCCCCTCCTTGAAATTTTTGGGGAGGGGATCACCCGCCTCTCTCCCCTCTGGCGGAAACACTGGCACATTGCAAAGTGGTTCATAATGGTTCAAAGGGTTAATGTGGACCCTTGGTGCGGGGTGGCCGTAATAGGGGTAGCTTACAGTTAGAAGACTGGTCACAGCTGATAAGTGACATAGCAATCTATGTAACATCAGCTGTGGACAACAAAACCTTCCCCAATACTCGTTGAGAAATCTATATCGTCCCCGACAGTCTCTATTTCACAAAGATAAGTCAGACAAACCTAAAATCCTGCTGGCGAGGAAGATGAGAGATTGAAGATACTGCTAAGAATATCATGTTATCAATTTTGTAATGATGCTGAGAGACACCTCATTAGAGAAGTTTTTATGAAAAGCAAAAACCAATACCGGTACATGTTCAGTTGAAATGTGATGAAATGGTCCATACAGTTGTTCACCTGAGGCAAAAATTTTCCAACAGAATTTTAAAAAAGTTACAGGAATTTCATATAACACAAATGTGCAATTGCATCAAAATATTTGTATCCATATCAGTCTAGGAAGGGGATGAAAACATGGCATCCTTAGGACAAATTTTTGATCCAACTGAAGCCGAACCTCAAGGATAAGGGTCACCAATGACGTTTCCACTGCCATGACTGCCTCACTCTGATAGTGAGGCCATCTTCCTTCGTGAAATCAGCTGGATTCAGAATCTCCAGCGTTCGTTGAAACAAGTTGAAGACAATCATTGCTAGTTTGAACGATTTCAGACTAGGGGGTCAACCACTGCATTTGGAGCTAGAAACCACAGACACTTTTACACACAGGTGGGAAACTACTTCTGCATGGTTATATCCGCATATAAACATGTACAGAATAAAGCCGATGACCTGAAGTCATAACCATGATAACTGAACAGACAATGGGCTCCGCTTCAGTCGTCAGGAGGATATACCATCGCTGTGATCTAGCCGTAGCTGGGAAAGAAGATAGGCAGTGCTGCAGTCGCCAGGATGATTTAGAGTCGGACTAGCAAAGAATAGGACTTAAGCTGCTTTTCCACAAGGCGTGTGCGGACGCAGAGGCAGTGATGGGCACAGGTGCGGGTGCGGGTATTGTGTTCCACGAAACAGGCACAGACGCGGGAGTTGGTCTTTGATCAATGGAATTCTAGGGGAATTCCCAGAAATTCAGGGGAATTCCCAGGAAATGATGACAAAATACTGCACGGGCAGCAAGCGGGCGTGGAAAAAATCACAACATGACCGATTCGAAAGAACGCGTCCGTGCCCATCCACCCACTCCGCAGCCTCACCTGCGTCGTAGGATCGATATTTTCTGCCCGCCCGTGCCCGCCTCCGCCTCCACGCCCCCACACGTCTCGTGGAAAAGTAGCTTTAAAAGGAAAAGAATTGAGCAGCACTGTCATAAGATGATCTGAAGTAACAGATGTTGGGCCACACTGCAGTCAAAGATTGCACGTTCCAGCAGACAAAAACAAATGAAGTGTTGTATTAATTTGGTAACGTCTATATGCCAACATCTGATCAGATAACTGCGACTGAAGATCGTGACTAACTTACAATGTCTTTATTTTGTTTTATCTTTATTCGCAGATATAACCATCCATAGTATCATGTACCAGCCAATCCAACAGCACACACCAGACATGTTAAGGGGTCGTCTCAAAATTGTTTTGATGCCAAAAAAGACAAAGTGACTTTGTCTGGGGGGGGGAAGGGGGTTCCTGATTTGGGGAAGCCCACTTCATTTTTTTTGAAAAAATTGTCAGGCCAGACCCAAAAATATGTCTGTTTGCTGTAACATGGTAACCCGACTGACCCTACGTAAATGGTACCGACCCAAAACTTTTTATGGGGGTATTAGCCAATATGTTTTTTTTATGCCCCAAAGGACTCTATTTGCCGACCGGCAATGATGAAGTATGCCGACCTAAAACTTTTTACACTTCAAAACTGAATGCCGATGCGTCATAAACCCCAAAAGACATTGTTTTTAAACACTAGTATATTTTTATTTCATTTTGTCGAAATTGCTAATTTTTTTCCACCTCCAACTACAAAAATAAAAATATATGCCTACCTACCTACCCAAGCTGTTAGGGCAGAGTCGGGTTACAGCAAACAGACATATTTTTGGGTCTGGCCTCATCACTCTTTTTTACAGGAGTTCTTTATATGCTTTACTAGTGTCTTCACATGTTTTTCTTTATCATCTTTCCATGCCTACCATGCTTACCGTCCCTACATGGATGAAGCCAATGTCAAGTGCCCACTTCATCTTTTCAACATGTTCAAGGGGGGAGGGGGTTAGGGAAAAGATGAAGTCACTTTGTCTCTTTTGGCATCAATGTAATTTTGAGACGGCCCCTTATGCACCAGCGAGTCAAACAGGATGAGACATACGATAATCACTATCTGCCGAGGTTCACGTCACCAATAATACTGTCATTATCCTGAACAAGGTTTAAACATTGACCAACAATACCACTGTAATGAGTGTTTTTACAAAACAAACAACGGACTCGATGGGGACAATAACGACATGTGATGACTATCTCATCTATTTTATTTATCACAATGGTTCATGCATCATGATGTATTATTCTCTTTAGCGGTTTTTTCTCTTAAAACAAGTGTTGTTAACTGTTCCGGTCCTGGCAACAGCAGGTCTGATGTGGTTTCGATTGGGCTGGGTACAGCTAGTGACCTGACATGCCTAACAATGATGTTATGTCATGAACGAAGCAGAGGCAGATTGATCCAGAATTTTTTGCAGGGGGGGTCTGAAGATGGTGGCCACAGGCATCCTTTGCAGGTGCCGAGGGGGGAGTGGGGGTTCTCTCCCGACTTATTCCGGGTTTTGCCGTGGCGGGTTACATATATCAAGGGAGAAGATGCATCAGAAACAATAAGCCAACTTTCGGTCAACAGGAGAGGCCTCATCAATTCGGCCTAGGCCTACTCGGACATAACTGCTGCAACAAAAATTTGGGACATAGAACCATACAATTAAATGTAATTTCTTCCATTATTCCTGGTTTTGGAAGCATTGGATTTTGAAGTACGTCAGCTGTGCTCTAAAAAAGCGTTGCAGCTGCAGGCCTTTCCAGACATCGTTCAGTTTTCATCAGTCGCAAGCCTAACTTCCCTGAGAATGGTAATGCATCTGAATACCAGGTGTGGCCTGCCTGGATGTTTCGAGACGTTCTTTCTTTACCAAAGAACACACAACTTCGGAATGGTTGACGACTGTAGCCTCACTGCAGAACAGCATCTTTCGGAGACACAGCATTTGTTCGTGCTGCTCCGCGTTGTGGAACTTCCTTCCACAAAAAATCAAGGAGAGTCGCTCGATCCCTGACTTCAAGAGTTGATTGAAGACACACCTGTTCTTGGAGCTCGAGCAGCAGTCGTGTCACACTGGGCGTATTCGAATCGAATCCCCCTTCTTGACAGCACTCGTGCTGACCCAGTTGTGTAACTGTGACTCAACTCGAGAACGGCAGTTTCGAACGCCGAGAATGCAACCCATGTCGGGTCAAGAACAGCTCCTCACTCCCCGAAACGGAGGGTTGAGAAGAACACGTCCTTGGCCCAACTCGAGTTCCGTTGTCGGCATTCGGGACTACCGTTCTTGAGTTGAGTCAACATCTACATGAACTATGTCAGCACGAGTGTGGTCAAGAACGAGGATTCGAATACACCCCAAGAGTCAACTGAAGACACACCTGTTCTTGGAGCTCGGCAGTTGTCTGTCACATTGGGCATATTCAAATCCCAGTTCTTGACAACAATCGTGCTGACCCAGTTCATGAAGTTGTTGACTAACTTGAGAACGGCAGTTTGAACGCCGAGCATGCAACCCACATCGGGCCGAGAACGTTTTTAGTCAACCCTCCGCTGAGTGGGGAGTGAAAAGAGCATATTCTTGGCCAGACTTGGGTTGTGTTCTCGGCGTTCGAAACTGCCGTTCTCGAGTGGAGTCAACAACTACGTGAACAGGGTCAGCACGAGTGGTGTCAAGAACGGAGATTCGAATACGCTCACTGAATCCCTCATCATCACTGTGGGGTGTCTTGGCAACTTCACAGTTGATTTGGACACATTAAATCTCTTTATGATTGACTGATTGACGACAAGGACAAACATGATGATGATGACCTCACAAAACTGATTGAATGGACCTTGAAAATGTGATGGACATGAAAAGTACATCAAAGAATGCATGTGATGTGAAAAGTACTTAAGTGCACAAAGAAGAAGAAGAATCTGGACGTAACTAACTCAGAGAAATGTACAAGGACAAACACATGCATGGAAGTGATCAAAAACTCGGGAAAGAGCCCTCGCTTGGGGATATATGATAACTTGACAATTAAAACTGACACGACACGGGACACAACCAAAGCAAGAGACAATTCCTAATCTAAAAACATTTTACGAGAACCTGGTCAAACCACAGACAGTGCCACCACCACCTCCACTATCTAATGCTGATGTCAGGTCACACTGCGATTGCCTACGATGGAACAGTTGGCATCAGGCGTCGCAATCATGGTCAGGTCACAAAAACGACAATATGTACGATCATCGTGGAACAAGCAGCATCAGCGCGTAGGGAATCGTAACTTCAGTCAGGTCGACTGCGAATGGATTACGCCCGTCGGGATGACCCAGAAGTTGAATAGGTTCAACTCTTGCAATTCATGATCTTTTTGATCGGCGACTGATCCCGATCATCGTAACTGAGACGCAACTGCAGTCACGTCACACCATATCGGCGACTGATTTGTTCCACGCGGTCGTGCCTCAGACACAAAGTGATCCAGAAAAGTCAGTCTGCGCCTGTTCTGTCATCGCAAGGTCGACCTGACATAGCCAAAGCCTTTTCCAGTTTGCATTTCTTAAGACTAGGGGAAGGGCGCCTCTACCATCTATCACAAGTCTACCTAACTCTTACACCTGCCAACGCAATATCCATGCCACTCATAAAACACTTGACCAAGATCTACTTCGTCTTCGCTTGTACCAACTCATTCATATTACCACTTGCTTTTGATAGCATGATCATAACTTGGTAAGATTCATGATCATGAGCATGATGAAGACATATGCTATCATTCTCCAGCACTTCTGTATAGCATAGCACCATCAGGAAATGGTTAATCGTCTGCGAACAATTCGATTTCGCTGCCAGCCAATTCGTTCCAAAGGACCAATTGATGATGGAAACAAAAAGGATGTACCCAAAAGACTAATTCATGAAGAGTCCTGGCCCCGTATTCATAAAGCTACTTAAGTCTAAGTATGATACTTATCTTTTGTGTTGAACAAAGGATAAGTGTCATACTTTGACTTAAGTAGTTTTATGAATACGGAGCCTGGCTTATTGAAATGATCGAGTCACTTCAATTCAGCGGGGACAAATTGTCCATTGGAATAAATTGTCCAGGGACGAAATGTCTGGGGATGAATTGTTCAAGGGGACAAATTGTCTGGGGATGAATTCTGCATGGGGACGAATTGTCTGGGGACCAACTGCTCGGGACGAATTGTCCTAGAGCCACAGGAATCATCAGCAAGGTCCACATCTTGATGGTGTACGTGGCAGACAAGCCATGCCAGCCGTCACTTTTGCTCATTACGACCCTTATTTTACCAATGGCGATGGCGTTAAGTCAAGGGGCTGCTCCATTAGACGTGTAAAGCAGGCCTCACACGAGGACGGTTCTGACGGCGGTTCAGCACGGTTCAATAGGGAGGTTTAGAAATCAAGCGGTAAATGCAATATAAATCCGGTTAATGTGTAGTAGGCCCCTATGAAAAATAAAGTCATCGTTTGATTTCTAAACGTCCCTACTGAACCGTGCTGAACCGCCGTCAGAACCGTCCTCGTGTGGGGCCTGCTTTAGAGTCTTCTTGGTGGGTTGGCTCTCCATGGGCAACTCAACCATCCAAAACTTTCGGCAGTCACTGGTGTTATTGATTGCAGCACCCTTTCACACTGGACCTGCGTAGAGTTGCATTGTGTGGCGTACCGAGTACGCCGAAATTAGGCTGCGTACTCTTCATCCACTCGCACTACTTGTGTGCGAGTGTATGAAGAGGAACGAGACCAAAGCCCTGCTGTGGGAGCATGTATTCTAGGGACTAACAGAGTTCCCAAGAATGAAAAGTCTGCAAACTGCCATCCTGTTTCAAGAGTATCTTCAGTGGGTATTGGTAAAATAAGAAACGAAACCGGAAACGAAGAAACGAACCCAGAAACGAGGCCCCAGGGCACATTCCTGGTCTGTACATTGTAGTCGATGTTTTAAAATGGTTGCTAATAAGATAGGGACTTGGCTGAACTGTGCCATCTGCACGGACCTCATTAAATTAAAGATACTGGGAATGCACAGATACCCAGTTCCTATTCACAAGTTGAGATCGGTATCAAGAATTTTCCTCTAAGATGTGACGTAACATTCCACTCAGCACCCAGCCTGGGCAAACAAGTCAGCCATCCCTGTTCCAGTTATCAGGTTGTTCCATGTTTTATACGTTTCACTTCTGGTTTCGTTTCTTATTTTACAAATACCCATCTTCACCTTTTTTTGCTTCGCAATGAAATCCAAGCTGGTATCATGAATTAATCAGGGCACTTGACACTACAGGACGAGTTTTCATTATGATATGTCATGTATGTATTTACTGGGTGCAGGAACAAGCATTATGCCAATATTATGTCACCAGGCCTTCGGCTGTTTAGGCATAAAATTCCTGCTACAATAGTTGACATTGTAAGTAACTATGTGACCTACAGACTAAAAGTAGACAAATAACACAATACCCGCACCACAGGAAACAAATATATTGGTGACAGTTTCATGTCATAGGAATTGACAATCATGTCAGTGGCATTGCGCAGATGATTCTGATGGTATCACTTCTTCACAAAGCCAGGATATTTTGTGGGAGGATATAGTTCAGGATCTGTGGGCGTATTCGGGCGTATTCGAATCTTCGTTCTTGACCACACCCGTGCTGACCCAGTTCATGAAGTTGTTGACTCAACTCGAACACCGAGAACGCAACCCGTGTCAGGTCAAGAACAGTGTTCTCCTCACTCCCCACTCAGCAGAGGGTTGAGAAGAACATGTTCTTGGCCCGACTCGAGTTGCGTTCTCGGCGTTCGAGACTGGTGTTCTCGAGTTGTGTCAAAAACTTCATGAACTAGGTCAGCACGGGTGTGGTCAAGAACGAGGATTCGAATACGCCCTTCGAATCCCCGTTCTTGACAATATGCACGTTGACCCAGTTCATGTAGTTGCTGATTCAACCCGAGAACGGCAGTCTGGAATGCCGAGAACGCAACCCGAGTTGGGCCAAGAACACATTCGTCTCAACCATGTCAACCCTCCGGTGAGTGGGGATGAGGAGAACATGTTCTCTGCCCGACTCCGGTTACGTTCTCGTCATTGGAAACTGCCATTCTCGAGTTGAGTCAGCATCTCGATGGACTAGGTCAGCACGAGTGTTGTCAAGAACGGGGATTTGAAGGGCGTATTCGAATCCTCGCTCTTGACAACACTCGTTTTGACAACACTCGTGTTGACCCAGTTCATGTAGTTGCTGACTCAACTCGAGAACGGCAGTCTCGAATGCAACCCGAGTCAGGCCAAGAACACATTCGTCTCAACCATGTCAACCCTCCGCTGAGTGGGGATGAGGAGAACGTGTTCTCCGCCCGACTCCGGTTGCGTTCTCGTCGTTCGAACTGCCGTTCTCGAGTTGAGTGACCAGCATCTCGATGAACTAGGTCAGAACGAGTGTTGTCAAGAACGGGGATTCGAATACGCCCAGGCTGTCTTCATGGTCTTCGGGATGTGAGTGAGAGAATGTAATATTACTCTACTTACGACCACCTGCCGCAGTCAATGAAATAACCGCATTGTAAGAAAATAACAAATCAGTGCAGTATCTAAAATATCCGACGGCATGCAAGTGGTAGGGCTGAATGGGTGAATGTCGTCCAGTCCTGATCCTACACGCTAATTCCTATCCCAAGCCCCTACCCCAAATCCCAACCCTGACCCTCAACCCTTGTCACTGACCCTAACTGTCACCGCTAACCGTCCTAACCCTGTAACCTGGGTACCCTGGTTTAGACGACATTAACACATTGTGGAGTGGTAGGGATAGGGGCAGATGTTCAGTAGAAATCGATCTCCTGATATTCTGCTTACTAGGAAATAATCATTATCGTTTATGAGTGGTTATATCCGCAAATAAAGATGTTACGAAATACTGATGTTCTAAGTCATGATCTCTGGTAGTCATGTTAGTTGTAGTGCCATCTCACCATGCTCACATGTCTCAAGTTGTACATGTAGCTGAGAAAAGTTGATACATGTATATAGACCATTCTCAAATTGACGTAGGCGACAAGGATTTGCACACTTATGCCAAAATCTCAACCGTAACCTCGGTTTGAAACTGAATGACGCGACACAGACAATCCCATGACAGTGACTTCGAAGGCGTGTGCATGAGAGTTGATTAATAGGCCTAGCTGTCTGAATCATGGATTTTTGCGTCATGTCGCCCAGTTCAGATCCTGGTTGAGATTTCAGCGGAAGTGCACAGATCTGCAAATTTGAGAATCGTGTATAAAGGTCACAAAATAAGAAGAGTTTGTACTGCATTTGTGCTCCCTCTTTCTCTACAACAACAAGAGGTCATCCTGACAACTGCAGCGCCACCCAGCATCTTTCTCAGCTACGAATCGAGATCATCCTGACAACTGCAGCACCGCCCAGCATTTTTTTCAGCTATGACTTAAGATCATCCTGACGACTGCAGTGCCACCCTCTGTCTTTCTCAGCTATGACTAGATATCATCCTGATGACTGCAGTGCCACCCTCTGTCTTTCTCAGCTACGACTAGACCTAGATATCATCCTGACGATTCCATGCAGTGCCACCCTCTGTCTTTCTCAGCTACGACTAGATATCATCGTGACAACTGCACGCCGACCAGCATTTCTCTCAGCTGTGACTCAAGATCATCCTGACGACTGCAGCGCCACCCAACATCTTTCTGAGCTACGACTCAAGATAATCCTGATGACTGCAGTGCCACCCTCTGTCCTTCTCAGCTACGACTAGATATCATCCTGACGACTGCACGCCGACGAGCATTTCTCTCAGCTGTGACTCAAGATCATCCTGACGATGACTGCAGTGCCGCCCTCTGTCTTTCACCGCTACGACTCTATATCATCCTGACAACAGCACACCGACCAGCATTTCTCGCTCTCAGGTGCGACTCAAAATCATCTTGGCGACTGTAGTGCCACCCAGCATCTTCCTCAGCTAGGATTCAAGATCATTCTGACAACTACAGTACAATGCCGCCTAGCACCTTTCTCAGCTACATGTACGGTTAAGATCATATCACAACCACTCCAGATCACATGACTTACAGTGCTTTTTTGCAGATATAACCACCCATAAGACCACATCTGGTACAAGAGTTTCCTTGGGCTTGATATGCCTACACTCGTCCCCAGTGGCCTCGAGCTTAATACTATTTATACGCTCTCAACCACTGGCACAGATGGGGCCTAATCACGTTTCTGAACGCTAGATGGCGCAAAACAGTCATCAACCAATCAGCGACCAGTATTTCACGCAACTGGGGAAAACATGAAATATTGTCTTATTGGCTGATCGCTCATTGGCTGGTTGATCGTCAACAACTGGTAGTGACATCTAGTGTTCAGAAACGAACTTTGGCACCAAGTGTTTCAGTGGTTGAGGGCGACAGCTTCAAGCGGAGGCCGATAACCACTGAATTATTGAGTGTAGATCTGCCAAGCTTTTCTATGCTTCCTTGCTCCCCCTATAATTTGGTACCCACAGATGTAGCCTACTGAAGAGCTATAAAGAACTGAAAAAAACTTTCCAAGAGAGATATCACTAGCATTGGTTTGTTGAAGGTAATGCAGCCAGCTGGTATGAGTTTGAGAAGCAATTTCCCCCAGTGGTATAAATTCTAATTGATTCTCCTGGGAGCAAAATGATCAGTGCACAACCAACACAATTAAAATGAAGTTTGTGCTATTCAGCTTTTTTAATGGAAAAATGAGAATTCAACATGTTCAAGAATAGAGATGAAGTAACTTTCAAATTCAAAAAGTTCTACTATAAAATGAATGAAATGGTCCATGGACCATGTGCTCACCTGGGTGAATACCAGAAGAATGAATAACAATTGTCAAGTTGAAAGGTTCCAGTTTTATTTAGCATGTTCACCCAAATACCCTTTTTTCAATATGGTGACCTGGCAGCCATATTTGAAGTGCAATAAACTGATAGAGCTGAGATCTGGCAAACATATAGAGACTATACATTCATATTCATACCAAGTTATACATGTAGCATTCAAGTTGCTGTTCTTCATGAGGTACTGGCTAAAGCCCTGTTTTCAAGATGGCCGACTGGCAGCCATATTTGAAGTCAAAAAGTGTCAAAATTAGTTGTACGCATACAGATAACGAAAACGAACGAAGATGACAGGCACCGCACCAGTAATAACTCACAAGGTGAGCTGAAAGGACCCTCAGAATCTGCAGGTAAATTCCTACACAGAGGGGTGCCTTTCCACTTTCCTAAAACCAGTGAGTTTTCTAACTTATCTCAATAATATAGTCTGGGCTTTTTCCAACTAGGCGCACATGAATAATACTCAGCTGAATATCTCACAACTGAATATGGCACAACTAGGCGCACATGAATAATGCTCAGGACCGGTATTCATAAACATACTTAAGTCAAAGTGTGATACTTTTCTTTTAGTGTTGAACAAAGGATAAGTGTCAAACTTAGACTTAAGTAGTTTTATGAATATGGCCCCAGCTGAATATCATTCATATGGCACAAAANATCCCTGGCGACCGAACATCCAAATGTATTCCTGAATGAAGTTTGTAACCGAGTTTCACAACCGTGTCATAGACTGAATTCCTGAACGACAGCTCCACTTTCAGAACAGCTGTTCCTTGATCAGTCGGCTGAGTTCTATCTCCCGATTTTACATAACCTGTACTGTCATGACTGTGTCACAGTTAGATTAGACTTCCCTGAGTTATCTAGAGACCAAGCATCTGGTTATTTAGGTGGGCGTTCCAAAATCTATAAATTGACACATACATGACTTCCGGGTCAGCTGACAAACGGTTGGAAATGACAAGAATACACAAGACTTGGAACTGGCAAAGCAGTTTAGTGACTGTGATTTCGATATCCAGAAAAAGCTAATCCAGACTTTTTAAACGGCATGGACGAAACTTTTTTCTTGAACATAATTCCAACTCACAACAAGAAATGTCCTGTCTAAGTTATCTGATATGAATACATTTGAAAATACACCATTTCCTACGTGTATATTCCACCGGCCGCCGCACCCAAGTTTACTCAGAAACTGAAAGCAACACACGTGTATTTCTCTCGGCCTGCCCGGACTTCCTCATTGGTTGGTCCTAGATCTCTAATTGATTAGCTAAACAGACATGACAGACACAGATATTAACAGATCTAGACAAAACAAATCAAGTCCTACAAAAAATGTAACGCCCAAATCAAAAACGTTATATATAAAGTATGTGTCAAAACAAAGGCTTTCACATTTCCAAATTAATCCGAAAAGGATTCCTCAGTGCGAGTCATGTTTACAGAACTTTGCAACAAGTGGCAAATGATTGCCCCAAATCAAAAATGTTATATAAAGTATGTGTCAAAACGAAGACTTTCACATTTCTAAATTAATCCGAAAAGGTTTCCTCAGTGCAAGTGAAGTTACAGAACTTTGCAACGGCAAATGATCGCACAGGTTAGCTCATAACCGAGCCATAATCAAAATATACAGTGTAGCTGAATGACTATGTAATATAATCCATTGTTGGTTTCCACTGAATCCGGCTTTTATTTTGCAAGTAAATGGCATATGACTATGTAATATAATCCATTGTTGTTTTCCACTGAATCCGGCTTTCATTTTGAAAGCAATTACGGATTTACAATTATCTGTCTGCACACACATATTACAAACATGCTGTGCAGCTGCAAAGCAGTATTTCGCACATCTGGTTCAGTTGATTTCACACCAATGTTCGCTCTGACATCTGGCAAAGCTTGATATCAACAATGTTCTCGAATAATATTTTTTAGATTTTAAATAGAAACAATAATTTTATTTTTACCAGTAATTTGATTTTGACTACTGATGCACTTCAACAAGTTTAGTAAATCCAAATTCATTTCAGTGCTTTTTAAAAACTGCTTCCTGGACCGACCATCCAAGCCACTAATTCGAAACCCAGGCCAACACAGACAATGTTACGGACTATGGGTTGTTAATTTCAACGTTCTTTCAGCATTTTCATCTATTTAACTCAAGATAATCCTGCCCCTCTTTGCATTTATTCAACATAGAAGACTGCATGCCTGGAATACGTGTAGGTTGAGGAACAAAAAAATCCCATTCAGTTTTAGTTTTAAAGACTCAAATCTTCCATAATCCACAACACAATCGTTAATTTTTTGCAGCAAATTTACTGCAAACTCCTCTGCTCAAAAACACCAAATACTCCGACAGAAAATCACAGATCTCGCATCAAATTCCCTCCGAAAGAACAGGTAAAGCGGCTTTATACATCCAGTTCGACTGAAATTTATTCCAAAGTTATGAGAGAAAGAAGTAACAATGTTAGAATTTTTGAAGATTGTATTTCACTCAGAACATGTAGTAGGCTTACTGCCAGGCGTGTGTAACGAAAGTCCCCGGTGCAAATCCCAAGAAGTATCGGAGCCCGTTACATTGTAAATTGCAGAGTATACTGAAAAGTGCAAGAGCCAGTCATTGTACCGTTATGCACGGAAACGATATCTCCCAGTAAATTTCATGAAAGTTGCACCATTACGGTGATGAAGGCCAGGTTGCAGCCTGCATTTCTCGAATTCACTCAACACGAGAAGTGTCTACGGATCCGAGGAGGTAAACTAAACTAGATTATCATCGCTATCTAGACTTGTGGAATAAGCAGAATACCTGTCCAAGTTTTTTCAACCTGTTGATGATTCTACAGAAAAGCCCTATGTTCTCTAGATTGATACAGTCTGTTGTGATGAACCGTTCAAGATTAGCTGCACTCATTTCAAACATTTTTAACTCTTCCACTTTTCAGGACCAGCTTTGGTGCAGCTGAATATGACAGTGAAATTCTCCTGAGCTGGAAAATATCTTAAAAATTGACAATGAAAAATTTTAAATTTTTTGAAAATGCCCTCCCCTGCACTGTGGTTGGTTGTTAGATGTATATTTTTTGCAAAGGATAAAGGCAATTTTCGTGGCGAGAAATCAAATCAGTTTCAGACCGAGGTTGGTTGCGATTTCGGCGGAAGTGCGCAGACCTTTATCTCGTTTACGTCAATTTGAGAATTGTCTTTTACAGACACCAACCAAGAAATCACACGCACCTTTGTATATTTTTGCACTACACAAATTGAACACCTTCGCCAGAGTTACCAATAACATATGTGTAGGAATTTCTTTTGAAATGTGTTCGATTCTCGTCGAACACCAGCCATGACATTTCACTTCTATTCTGCAATGCAAGTTCCTGCAAAGCAATCATCATACCAACCTTTCTTCTTCCTTAAAATAACCAATCTCCCAATATAGGACATATGGAACACATTGAAAACACTCCAAATACAAAAGATCATGAAAAGTACACTCCATCTGAATTACCCAACATACAAGTGTGCACTTCATGCAGGAAATGAACTAATGCACTGAAATTCCACAGAACAGGCCTAATCCTAACGTGCCTAATACAGTCTCGCACAACCCCCCTAACAGACATCACCACTGGTGCTTCATTCTAAGGACAAAAGGGTAATAAATTGAATTTTGGTCACGTTCCCCCTTCCCCACATTTGATTAGGGCCCTCTTCTCATTGCTTCTGTGAAAAAAAACGTGTGTTAATGATTAAATGTGTGTCTGGACAAAGGGGTTCGATTGCGCACATTAAAATTCATATTATGTTCCAGGAATTAAAGCAACAGCTGGACTTTTGCATATAAATCATCCGTTGCAGAAATACATGTAGGCCTACACTGACTCCGACACAGCGGTTACTGATGAGAAATTTAAATGATGACTGAGTGGGATGGTGACAACTATTATTTAAATAAAAAAAATTCACATCAACATTTTAGTGATTGTTAAACATGTTAAATGAGCTGCATGAGATATCTGCAGTATGGCTGATTCATTGCAATGCTTGACCATTCAAAAATGCCACATTTCGGTACAAGGGGCTTACAGGTCGACATTAGAGAGCTTCTGCAAGCGCCCGGTTAGGCCATATACGACTACGTTTAAATATCTATTGTTTGGGTGCACTCACACAATAGATAAACGTCGTCGTAGAGCCTAACCGGGCGCTTGCAGAAGCTCACTATGCGTCTTGAAGCAACCCGCAGCAACTAGCTTTCTGGTGATGGAAGCAACTCGGAGTGACTGATCGGTTGACGATTTTGTCAACCTGAGCACGCTTGCGTCTCCGAGCAACTGCCGCATCCGCTAGTTGCCGCAAGTTGCCCATGTTCTACTTTTTCGAGGACATGGAATACGCGCTATCGACATGAACGTGTTGTTCGAGGTAACTGCTAGTTTGGTTCCCGAACTCACCGCTAGGCGCAAAGGAGTTCGGTATCGGCCTCGTTTGACCTTGACCTCACACACAGAATTCTGTGTGTGAGGTCAAGGTCAAACGAGGCCGATACCGAACCCTTTTGGCCCTAGCGGTGGGTTCGGGAACCAAACTAGGTAACTGCCAGTTGCTCAGAATTCCTCTCAATCGCTGAAATGTCAACCTGCACGTGGTAGTTTTTTGATCTGCGACGGATCCGTCGAGTTGCTTCAAGATGCAATGTCGACCTGTAAGCCCCTTTACAAAATCACCTATGCCAAATTAACATGGCTAATGATAACAACTATTTGAGATGTTTATGTTGCCTCGACATATCAAATAAACTGATAATCTACATCATAACATGTATGTCTTGGAATAGATCATGAACTTCACCATGCTCACATAACAAAGCTGAACTGTTACTCCAAGCCAGGAGTGGATCCAGGATTTTGGATAAGAGGGCGCAACTATACCATATTTTCTGGCATAAGACCCGTGGCTTTTTCCCATGAAAAGGCCCCCGAAATCACAAGTGCGGCCGGGTGATACAACGATGCAGTTCTTATGTGGATTCAGGGCCTAATAATCAACCCTATAACCAAGCATAATTTCACGGAAGATATCTAAAATCCATGCTTTATTGTTCCTTGCATCACACCATAGGCCTATTTTCATGAACGTGCACAAAATTCTGGCGTCAAACATGTCAAAACCTAAGTAAACGGCATGGGCATTCCCAGCAAAGCCATTTTGTTTTATTGACAATGAGGCTTGTTCCAGTTCACTTCATTCGAGTACCTGAGCTCTCACTGTGACCTTGACCTGATAGTGGGTAGAGCTGCCGTGGTCCTCTCGCGAGAATAATTTGTGTTAGCTCCGCAGGTGGTACGGTGGTGTGGGTCTTCTGAGGATTTAGCCATGATCTGTGGGGAGTGCGGGTCTTAGGGCGGTGCGGTTAGTAGTGCGGAAAATACGATACTCTGTATTATAAAGAAGTGGCACGCACTCTAAAAACACCCAAAATCACAGTAAAAATAGTCTGTGGTATAAGGGGGCATCTGCTGCGCCCGTTCTGACGGGAAGTTCAGTAGCATATCACCAAAAGAACGCCATCTGCAATAGGTCAGCGAAACCAGGCTTCTCGATTAACAGGTGGCTCGATTTCAAAGGTTAAATCACAGGGGCGGATCCAGAATCATGGGAAAGAGGGGCACAGCCAGTGCACATCGTGGAAAACCTCGGTCAAATTTTAACATCTTTTCAAAGTTTCAAAATTTCCCGGTCAATTTTAAAGATTTTCCACAAAATAGAGGGGCCACGGGCCAGCTTTGCCCCCCCTTGGATCTGCGCCTGAATCAGATTCTGTTCAATATCATAATCTGCACCACACAGACGGCATTCTCATCTATCGTAGTGGCCACCGCACGGCACAGGTATCTGCAACTGAGACTGAGAGGTTCTGCTGACGGAGCAATATTTTCTGATTCATCACCTTCCACACGTCATGTTTGCCCCCTAGTGTCTATATCACGAACTACACCACTGCAGACATGTTAACTCATCTGCCCCACAGTCCAGCAGACAGCATCCTCTGTCAAAGTTTTCTTTAACCTATGATATTGGGTCATATGAATAAAGACTAGTAAATGCTTTTACTTGAATTTTGTTATACAAATGCACTAGGCAATGCTGTACAAATCTGAAGTAAAAGCATTTGCTTGTCTTTATTCATATGACCCATTGATTGGAAAATAACTGAAGAAAGATTGTTCCTATCAACCATCTGAAAAATGTTTCTTCAAATTCTTTCCAGTTCAATACCAAGGATTTTTGAAAACTTCAGAGAAGATATAGGGCCGTATTTTAGAACGTTCCTTAACATTAAGGTCCACCTTAAATCTATTGTTCTCGATGGTTTTACAATAGACTTAAGGTCGACCTTAACGTTAAGGAACGTTCTAAAATACAACCCATAGTCTGCTCAAATCTGGAGGCAGAAGAGCGAACACAGACAATAGCGAGGTTTAGCAACTTTCCAACTCCGACTTCAACTACCAGAATGAATTGCAGTCCGCTGTAGACATCCTTGATAAAAACGATTTGATACACGTTTGCAAATCGTAAAATGCCATAAGATAACTCTGTGGCAGAATAATTTTGATTCGTAATTGGAAGTGCACATAAATCGTAAATATTATAGTCGTGTTTCAAGTCGTAACAACTAGGATTACAACTTCAATATTCATTATTTATCTGCACTTCTGATTCATAAGGCCAAATTTTTCTGCCTTCAATTTATAGTGTTTGACGAATTGAAAACGTCTATGAAATCGTTTTTATCAAAGATGTCCATCGCGGACTGCAATTCGTTCTCTCGTAGTTGAAGTCGGAGTCGGAATGGCACTAAACCGTGCTGCTAATACTGTCTCCATTTCGGGCGTGGTCTCACCTTTTGATGGTTTCATCTTCTTGTCTTTTTTCCTGTCATCGTCTGGCTCTTTAGGTAACGGTTTCATTTCTACTGGGAGTGATGATTCCCTGTTGAAGAGACGTTTTGGCTAATTACGCTTATTAAAACAGAGCATGGGACATGTAATCTTGATTGGTACACAAAATTGACAGATCATTGTAATTAACATGACCACTTGAATCTATTTATTAAGTCTGCATTCATTTTTTATCTTGCATACCATCAAAGCCTTGAACAATCCATTTCATAAATAATCATGCAAAGAGCCTGTACATGTAGGAAAACCGGTCAGATGTCACTGAGTGATCAACAAGGGCTGTCTGATTGCCTGTGCATTGATCTCCTACTGTTTGCCTGAACATACGAAGTACATTTCAGGTATGCAATTGTGCGGGTTGACCAAAGCCAACACTTTCCTCAAATATGACAACTGACAGATTTTCTTAGACTGCCTTAAATGTACACTCATGAACAAAAGTAAATGGACACCAGTTTTTCTTAAATATGTGTGGCGGTCTAGGAAAACCCGTTGGATGTCGCTGAGTGATCAAACAGGGATGTCAGATTGCCTGTGCATTGATACGTACTATGCTCTACTGAAGATACAAACCAGACTTTACAATAAGAAATCACATACCATGTGCTGGTGTGACGAAGGGGCGGTGCTGGTGGTTTATCTGCATCCTGGTAGTCAGACATGGCGACCGGGAGCCTCCTCTGGGGTAAAAGTTTAAACCTGCTGAAGAAATGATAAAAATAGATATCGCATAGTACATGGGGTACTCACCTCAAACAATACTGTCACTTTGTGACTAAATACAACATACAACGGGGTGTCGGGGTGGCGCAGCGGAAACATCCATGCCTGCCACGAATAAGGTCGTGGGTTCAAACCCTGGTCGTTCCACCTGCACAGCAGCTTTAGTCCTAGGCCTAGGTTTACGGCGTATAAGAGGGCGATCTCTCCTTGACATCATACGTAACGTTTCTTCTGTGGGCTCCAGTTCCCCTCCCATCGTAGGCCTCTCTGGCTGCAGCACTGCCATCAGTGACATCTCAGCTCAATCATGAGCTAACGGCTAAGGCTTCGGTCCCAAGGACAGTGACATTCAACAATCAAGAAGAACTGTCCAGCGGTCGTGCTAATTGCCGTCCTCCGCCATCTACTACCGTCCTCCACCCCTTTTGTACCGTCCTCCACCTCTACGCTCTATTGTACCGTCCTCCACCCCAATATTTCTTTTAACATGTTTAAAACATCTTTTTATTTAACTTTCTCTTGAAAACTAATGTAAACTGCATCAGAATGAGGAGGGCGATTTTTGTTTATCCCGACAGGTCGGTGCTGCTAACGATATCGTTATATAGAGCTTAGCGACGTCACTGTCCAGCAGCAAGATGTTGCTGCTGCTGGACAGGGACGGGTCAGACAGAGAGTGGATAATCATTAGGCCTTGCCCTCCCCCAACTAGTTACGGTAACCATATCGCCCAGGCATAGCTTCTTTTACGATATGACATTGACGGCTATTGCCTGGGACGTTATGGTTTACCCATATG
>NMRB01003639.1:15827-56789 GCA_002633025.1 Notospermus geniculatus | reverse complement strand
TGCTGGCGATTGAGGGTCCGGTACGGTAGGAAGCTGGGGCTTCAAGTCTTCCAACTTTTAGAAACCTGTTTAAAACTCATCTAGCTACAGTAGGCCTATGTTGGATGGATACCAGGCAGCAGCACTGCTGATGAGGGTTGACTACACCATGCACACTGAGAATCCCTCGTCCAAAATGTAAACAAAGAACACGTGTGTTTAGTCTAAAAATAGGTTAGGTCACCCTCCCACTTGAGAAGGAACAGCCATATAGTGACGTCACGAAGTACATTTTTCTTCCTGTGTGATTTTTTCCCATGTCGCGGCTTGGTAAACACACTGGATCCATCTCCCTCCGCCCCGCAATGACGCCCCTTCAGTCTCATCACGGGACCAAGGCGAGTCGTTTCGCGCGCAGTATTAAGTTCGTTGAATCTTTGGTAAAGAATGACGTATCACGGAGTTTGCCGATAGAAAATGTGTGTGTGGCACCTTGCTCAATATTATAGAAGGGTAAACCCAAAAATATCATCAATTATTTCCCAGTGACCATGCCGGAACAGGTCCGAAAATGATGTTGTGAGTTTTGGACATTTCATTCTGTCGCCGGCCAGGCACGGATCCAGGGTTGACAGAAAGGGGGGGGGCGTAGCTCGACGGAGGCAGCGGAAAATGAAAGCGGGAAGCCCAAACGTGGGGGGGGTGGGGCCCTCCCCCAGAAAAATTTGACAAATTAAGTGCTTTTGATGCATTTTCCCGGCATCTGATAGCAAAATACTCATATTTTTATGTGATTGAATTTTTCTTGCCAAAGAAAATCACTGCTCTGCCAAAAATGGGGGGGGGCGTACGTCCCTTCCGCCCCCCTCTGAATCCGTGCCTTTCCTTCTTGGGGTCAGTGGATTATCTATCTCACCCTCGCGGTGTGATCCCGGGGGGTGATATCAAGGAAGACGGTCCACAAGAATGAGGAACCCGCAGAACTACCGCCACTAGGAGGCGCTGTGAGCGGTTGTACCTGTTGTCGACGTCACGTCCGTGTTCACTGCGTCAAGGACGTCGTGACGCGATGACATTATACATTGCTTTGCTCTGTTTTTGACGTCTTCGGTACAACCGCTCACAGCGCCGCCCTATCGGGATAAAAAGTTATAGGGTTCCTCATTACGCTGATCACTCACTGGCCACTGAAACACTGTCAGTGAGGGCTTGAAGCTAGCTTCAGGCTGGTCTCACGAAAAAAAAGCCAAGATTAGATTCATAAAATGGGAAATTCTTGTTTTAGATACATGAAATTAAATTACTAAATTCTTGATTATGGCATTATAAAAATAACCCTTGAGGCAAGAACAAAGAAGGGAGGTATATCCCTGGGGTTATATTGAGCTAAAAGTAGACGCGAATCTGATCAGCAGCGACCTTGAAACGAATATAGAGCTGATTTCGTGATTAAAATTACACCATGAATAACTTTACACTTCATTTCCGCTCGTCTCACGAGAGAATCAGTGGTTTGGGACTTGTTGACAATTTATTCCACTCTAAAGTAAATCACTTACATGTATCTGCACGTTGATCGACCGCCATCATCGACATTCCTCGTCCAGTGTGCGGCTGTGGTGTGGTCTACGAAACTTTGACAAGAGCGACGAAGAAAACGGGCAAAACCGACCAACAAGACGCAAAAGACATTTATTGAGTGTACAAAGTGTGGTGCTGTTCTGCGCATGGAATTTTCCGTGG
Source organism: Notospermus geniculatus (assembly GCA_002633025.1). Taxonomy (NCBI): domain Eukaryota; kingdom Metazoa; phylum Nemertea; class Pilidiophora; order Heteronemertea; family Lineidae; genus Notospermus; species Notospermus geniculatus. The sequence goes on along the minus strand of NMRB01003639.1, from coordinate 55,067 downwards.
ATACGGGACGTCTTCATCAATCTCAAAGACACGCTATTGTGACGTCATGTTCGTGTCAAAGCCGAAGGAAACCGACATTGATATTGCAGGCTTGTTCTTTGTTTTTCTCCACTGAATTTCGTTTGAAACTGCAGTTGATAGGTGGTTACCCTGGTTACCTCGTTCATGCATCGCCAAAACAAACTTGAGATAAGCAGCTTCATTCGTTAAAGGAATCTTCGAAATTTTCAAATTGACGAATGATATTCCATGTTATAAGTCAACCAATCAGGAAACGCCTTATATAAATCTATTTCTGTGTGTTTAGTCTCAGGATTGATTCTATTAGGAAATTTCATGATGGCTGTCACAGGCACCACAGATCCTGCAATCGGCGACGTCATGCGCCGCCTAACGGTGATGTTAGAAGTCCTTTCCAAATACGGGTGGATGTTACCTGTAACCTTCGGCATACCAGGAAATGTCATGATAATTATCGTCGCTACGCGGCGCCACAATCGAAATTTATCGTCCAGTATTTTCATGGCGGCCATTGCAGTTGCTGATACCGTTTTGCTCGTCCAGGTGGCGTGGTTTTTTACCATGATATATTGGAACCTTGGCGACCATATCAAACAGGAAAGAGGTTTCCTCTTCGTGTGAGTCTCCACACTTTAATGAGCCACGGTATTGTCACTTTTTGCCAACAGCCGGCGCCACCGGCAGTGATTGCATCATTCTCCAATACCGTAGTTTTGCCTTTCGCCCCATTGTTGGAGAATGTATGATTACAAATGAATGCATACGTGGGTACCCTAGGAACGGGTTTGCGGCAGGAAGGCAGCGCTGTCAGGGAACACTGATTAATTATAGGTTACCGTAATTTTATTAGATTTGTTTTATTTTCAGCAGTTTCCCTTTAAGTCAAGCCTAATCTAATGTTTTCCAGGTTCTGTGTTTACATATTCTACACTTTCGGCATGCTCTCAGGGCTCCTCCTAGCGGGCATGAGCGTAGACAGAGCAATAGCCGTGGTGAAGCCGATGAAGGCGACAACGATATGCACCGCATCGAGAGCGAAGAAATTCGTGGCCGCAACATCAGTGTTCGTCCTCCTGACCAACATCAGTTTGTTCTATACCATACGGCATACAACAGACGCCGGAGGTAGGTTTTTCCAGTTTAGGCTTAGATGGGCCTACAGAGGTTCTTCACCTGACGTCACATTTCCATGACGACACAATGCCGCCATATTGGCCGTCAAAATGTCAAGCGACACGACATGAACACAGCGTCAACACACAGATCGTGACGTCAAAATGTCATGACGTGATAGTTTTGACGTCGTCGACGGCCATTTGACGGCCAACATGCCTGATTCTTTGCAGTCACGTGACCGTTGTGATGCCAGTGAAGAATCTCCATAGGCATGATAGGTCTTACAACAAGAGCCCCCCCCCCAAAGAAAATGTTAAACCGGTGGAACAGTACAGCCTCCAGGAGCTCCGCAAAAATTAGGATCTGTCTCTCATCTTGCTGCGAAAGTGAAATGACTTCATGGACCACGTGACAGATGACGTCATTTCGTTTGCGCATCAGATTGAAAGTGATGTCATGGCGTCGCCTTCCGTCGTACGTCGGCTTCCGTCGTAAGTCTCGTTATCATTCGACTGAACCTCGCTCGCAGGATAATTTCACAATTAACATCCTGAAAACCACGTTGGGAACAATTTTTTTCAGTCTACCTTCAGCAATGTCTAAATTTATCGCATACTCCGAGAAGGTACTTTTGACAGCTCAATCAGGGTGTTACAGCCCGAAGGGGTTGCTGGAACACACCCTGATCGGGCGAAGAAGTCGTCGCCTTCCTCCATTTTGGCATTCTTGCCATTTTGGTGCAGAAATCGAACAGGACGCCCTCTACTTGCAGGTAACGAACTCATTACCAACGATATTCCTGATGACGTCCCGAACCATCAAATTTACGAACAACTTTCGACAACTTTTCAGTTAGTTTTTGGGAGCCTTCTCCCATTTCTTACAATTATAACATGCAATATTATAATCATTGTGACACTAAAACGAGCGTCAAAACAGCGCGCAAAACTCGAGTCAAAACAAGAACTGGACAAAACCGGTAAGAACTTAACCCGCCAGCTCATTTTCGTCAGCATGGCGTACGTGGTGACGTCACTGCCTTACCGGATGTTTTACGTTGCCTTGGATACGCCCGAGATGAATGAGTTGTATGATATGAATGACCCCTATTGGTCGCTGGTGTATAACGTCGAGGATTGGCTATTCTTTGATTTTTGGTGTTGTAACTTTGCGGTTAATTTTTATCTGTATGTTTGCGGTGGTGGGAAAAAATACAGGAGTGATGCTTTAAATGTACTTTGTTTTTGGCGAAAAAGTTAAACTGACCAATCAGAGACAAGGAATGTTAGCGCGATTAGACGAACGAATTAACAGTTGCGAAATACTGGGAGCCAACCACTCCTCCGCAGTGCCGTCTCCTTCCGCATTTTATGATACTCCATTATGATATCATCATTTTATGATACTCCAATCACGTGAGATCACGTGACATCAGGATTGCTTTTGATTGGCTACCTCGTCAATATGACCGAAGAGTTTTCGAGAAACGAAAAACGTAAAAGCCGCACCTCATTTGACGGTTGCAACCACCGACTCGACTCGCTGGTACGACGTCGCCGGCAAATATCAAAACTAAAATCATCCTTGCGATTCTTGTCGGCGGGCGGAAACCGGCGACATTTTGCCACTAATGTAGCAGAACATAGACCATTGAGCACATCGTGAATGAGCTTTTCCCAAACTTGGATTCATCGGACTTCAAGCCACTAAATATCCTGACGTACCACGTGAAAAATTCGTCACCACGGCGCCACCTAACGGATTGAATAGCCGGTTTGTAATGCAAAGCCGACATACTTGTTTCAGCAGCAAAGCTTGGTACACATCGACTAAAGCTAAGAAGCACACAGGTGTAACAGCAGTGAAAGTCCTCGGAATGGAAGTCCACAATATCAAACTTGGTCAATAATAGAATATGGTCAGGTTGTTGACGACATAATGCTTCACAAGGCTTAATCCAGTAGGACAATAGCACCGGACTTGATTCCAGGGGGACTTTTTCCGCATTTACACCGCGAACATACGACTGTCTTCATCGCTGGTGTAATATCTGTACTTGTTCTCAATTTGTTAGTGTCCGCTACATTAGACTGACGGAATAAGCGGCAACTTGACAAAAGGACACACCCACAGAATCGATTGCGGAACTCGCATTCACCTTCAGCAGTCAGTCTGCGGATCTGAGACATCTGTGGTCACGTGGTCACACGACTGCTGATCATTTTATGATATTTAGACGTATTTAATGAGCAGTTTTAGGCAGTAGTCAGCGGGAGCATGAAGGAAGGGCTTCTCTCCATTCCAAACGAAGTCCTTGGCGTAGGTCGTGTTCAGGAGCTGGTAGCCGAAGTAATGTTCACAGATATTCTGGAAGAGAAAGGAGATGACGGTGCCTTGTGCCTTGTTCCAAGGGCAAGTAAATAAAGACCCCATCCAAGTGAGGAACACGAGTAGCTTGAGATGGCCTCTTCCGTACTTACCAGGGCCAATAGAGGTTGTTCACGTGACGCCACATTTCCATGACGATACGATGCCGCCATATTGACCGACAAAGTGTCAAGCGACGTCACGGGATGAACAGAGCGTCAACACACGGATTGTGACGTCAGAATGTCATGACGCGATGGTTTTGACGTCGTAGCGGCCATTTGATGCCAACATGGCCGATTCTTTGCAGGCACGTGACCGTTGCGACGTCAATGAGGAATCTTTATAATGTTTTAGCTTCGGCCCTGATGGACAGATACAAATACTAGGAACAAAAAAAGACATCATTGTCTGATCTGACCACTGTGTTGAGGAATTAGATTCAAACTCTAAATTTGGCGTCGAGCCATCGTCCAGGGCAACTCTCACGGAATATCACGTAAACTACCGCGAGATAGATACACAAAGCAGACAACTGGGGCTCGATCTGCGTCGATCGGGAAAGAAATCGATATGTTTACAAACATTTGCCATGTGATCGAGTGATCACACCGCCGGGGACCCTGGAGACCAGGCACTGGTTAGTTATCAGGATGATATCACGATCGTGGTGATTAGAGTCTATTGAGGATTGTCAGTCTGCTCTTCTTTCGACACCGCGACATGAATGAGGAACCTGCAGAACTACCGCCACTAGGAGGCGCTGCGAGCGGTTGGCCCTATTCTCGACGTCTCGTCTGTGTTGCACTCGTCAAGGACGTCGTGACGCGACGACATTACGTTGCTTTGCTCTGTTTTTGACGTCTTCGGTACAACCGCTCACAGCGCCGACCTTTCGGGATAAAAAGTTATGCGGCCATTATCCGACCAATCAAGCCATACGTTCACGAGAGGAGCTACCCTAGCCGTCGATTCGTGTTTAGAAAGTTTGTTAGCAAAAGTTAGACAGTGAAAAAAGCAAACCAGCAGCACACCAGGCGATATTGCTATCGATCTGATCGCAAGCGAGTAAAATCGGCTGTTGACGCCAGGTGTGCGCTGGACAGCGATGCGTGGAATCTTCTCGCTAGCGATGCTCGCTCAATATCAAACAACAGGGAGTTTTCGCAAAGCCCCCGAAACGCCAACGCGAACGCCAAACCCATTGTTCGACGCTACGAAGAGAGCAGCGAACGTTCGCGTTGGCGTTTCGGGGGGCTTTGCGAAAACTCTATAATACCGTAACAACAGCGATATCGCCTTGTCTGCGGTGGCTGGCGAGAGGAGATCAGTGGTGATTAGATCGCTTGCGATATCGCCTGGCGTGCTGCTGGGAAAGGAAAGGCTCTCACCTGAGTTACACGGTTGGTATTGTTCCCAATGACCCCTTTATAACCTTCCTTTTTGGCGATGTCCAGGACCCGTTCTTCCATGAAGTACACCATCTTTAATTGTTCTGAACTCGGCAAACTCGGGTCGGCGCAGAGTAGGAAGTTGAGCATGATAGGTCCAGCACCATCTTTTTCTAATTGTCGTCTCGCTGGTTCTTCCATGGAGGAGAGGATACTGACAATTGGATCCAGCCTCTCGTGGTGTTCGACCAGCATCTCATCATCACCGAGAAAATCGCAGAGAATATCCGCGGCGACGATCTTTTTATCGTCCTTCCGCCGCACGACAATAGAGGGCGTCCGCAGGCCTAGCTGGTGAGCAGAGGTCGCGAAGAGGGCGAAGTCTTCTCGCGTGAGTTTGAGAAGGTTCGTGAGTGGTTCCTTGAGGACGAAACATTCCGTAAAGAGCTTGATAAATTCTTCGTGATTCTCTGCCTCCGACATCGGGATCAACTCATACCTGAAAATCGAAACGTTGGGAATTTTTATAGTACAGTGTGGTCCCAAAAAACGCACAATTACACGCGGGCCGAGCCTGAGTTCGTTTGGCTGATCTTGCTCCGATGGAGACTAGATGACACTGTCATTCATGCAGCCTAGGTAGCATGCACAAATTCTTGGAATGGACAGCGTCTACAGATGAGGTTCGCAAGCACCATATCCTGCCAAAATTAGGTCATCACCATGACAATTTTCTTCCAGAGTGAAATTCCCATGGTGATGACCTAATTTTGACAAGATGGCTGCTAGCGGACGCCATCTTTCGTCAATAACGCCCATGCGGTCATTCTTACCTATCTTCAACGCTCATCTGCGGGCTGGCACACTCCACAGGCTCACATTTCGCGATCATTTCACGAATATTCCGTGCCTTTGCGAATTCATCCAAAGTGATGTGGAAGCCATGTTCCCGGAGTCTAACAATCGTCTCAATGGCGTTCACCGAATTCCCGCCATAATCGGTAAAATCCTTACTCAAACTGATCGATGTTTCTGGTAAGTTTAGAGTCCGCGATATCACTTTCAGAATCGTCACGCTGGTATCGTCCAAACTCTCGATATCTCGCGAGAGTTTACTCTCGTGTAATCTCATTTCGTCGAAAATACGTTTCAGAGCCTGACGGTCGATTTTACCCGTTTGACGCTGCAGGGGTATTTCGCTGATCTTCAACGGTTTGGGGATCATGTATGAGGGTAGCGATCTCTTGCATGCGTCTATGACTGTCTCCTTCGAGACGTCGTTCCCGGGCTTGACGGTATAATACGCGACGACCACAACAGTCGATTCGCTCAGCTCGTGGCACAAGATGGCGACCGCCTGTACGCCAGGGATGTCACCGACGACACGATCGATTTCCGACGTATTGATTCTGTGGCCGCGAATTTTCACTTGCATGTCACGTCTGCCGTAATAAATGACCCTCCCGGCAACAATTTTCCCGTAGTCACCAGTTTTATAAAGGACAGCGTGTTCCCGGTCTTGGCGGTAGGGGTTGTTGACGAAAGCAACACTCTTTGAGCTGTCCATGTAACCTCGTGCCAGGCCCAAACCACTGATGCAGATCTCGCCAACCTCGTCGTGTGGCAGAAGCTCCAGCCCCTCGTTCAAAATATACAAGTTTGAATTCAGCATCGGCGTGCCTATACTGAGTTTCCCATCGCTTGACTTCTCATCCAGATCTCGCGGATTTGAGTAAGTCTCATAGGTGACGTCAGCCATTGTTTCTGTACTGCCGTAGAAATTGGCGAATTGCTTCCCCGGGAAAGTCTCGAAGAAATTCTTTAGTAACCTCGGCGGAAGAGCCTCGCTGTTCGAGATGAAGAGGTTTAAATGTGGCAGTCGGGGGTCCTGACTTAGTGATGCAAATGAGATGAAATTTCGTAACAGCGACGGGACGAAAACGAGGCGCGTGACCTTGAAATCTTCGAGAAGGCCAAGGAACTTCTCAACATGTGTGACCAAACCTCGTTCTGCGAGCACCATGGGAACGAGCTTCAGCGTCGTGCTGAACAATTCAACCATTGAGTCAACGAAGAGGAGGGCAGTTTTAAAGCAGCCGACCTCTCCTTGTTGCCATGGATACGTTTCCCATTGCCATAGCAACCGATTCATCAAGGAAACATGACGTACCAGGACGCCCTTCGGAACTCCTGTACTCCCGGATGTGTAGATCGTAGCAGCAACAGCCTCGTTTTCATTTATTGGTTCTTCCGTCATGGCGTCATCTGAGGACGTCATTGAATTTGTTTCCAAAAGATCAAGCACGTCAACGACCGCGACATTCGGGCAGACGTCAACATTGTTGTGCAGAAGATGAGTAATTTTGCTTTCGACAACAATCAGTTCCGGTTTCGCATCGGTCACAATATGCTTTATCCTATTCGCCGGAAGTAGAGAATCCAACGGCAAATAGGTGGCGCCACATTTCAATATAGCCAATAGCGTCACCAGTAGATCTGGACTGGGCTCAATATCCACTCCAATGACGCGGCATCTTCGGGTTTCACCTTCGGCAGTTTTCATTCGTTGGATGTTCCGAGCCATGTTGTTGGCTTTTTCGTTGATGTCGAAGTAGGAGGTAAAATTGTACTTGTAGTGCACTCCATTAGATTTCGCTTTTTCGACGTCATTTTTCACGGCATCTTCGAAATATTTATGGACCAATCGTAAGGCGGGGAGTTCCATTTTCTTCCCCTCGAGGACGCTGAGGTTGGCGGCGGCCATTTTGGATGCGAACTGCCTGCAAAGAAAGAAATGGTACCACATTTAAACAGCGTGGGAGAATTTTTTCAAGGCTCGGCTGTTCGACATGGCGCATGACTTTCAACTGAAAGTCGTACGTTTATGTGAGCTAGGTCAAAAAAATTAGACATGTTAGAGCATTAAAGACCGACAGCCATATTAAGTGGGACAATTATCAAGAAAAGAACAAATTAACATCGTTAATAGCATTTTTATATCATTATCGATGTCGGGACCCGAAGTACTCAATGACATACATATGTTTAGAAATACAGTTGTACTATTCTCGCCGTTTACCAGGCGGTGGCCATCACCAACTCGATCAAACATTTCTGAGTCTGCAGAAGTTGAAACTGAGATTTCACCTAATAATAATCCTCCCACAGCAGGGCTTTGGTGTCGCCCCTCTTCATCGCACACAAAGTATGAGTGGATCAAGAGGGACGAGGTAAAAACCCTGCTGTGCGAGGATGCGCAATAACAGAAGCTGAAACATGTCAAGGGGAAACACAGACATAGGGAACAAGGGCAGATGTTACACCAAGTTTAGATCGGTGCATCTCCCACCAAGAGTCTACACAACCGCTCCTCTTCTTGGACTTGGTTTCTTATATTAGCGGATGGAGGGGTACGATCGTAAATGACCTGAGAATCTCAGGATGAGATCGGTGATGCTAAAGGACATTGTTGCCCCCTGTCTTTCTACACGGTGGTGGTGGGGGGGGGGGATACATCCTCACCAAGTCCTCACCATTTACAACGAAATTATAATAGAATGCAATGATGTTTTCCAAGCGTTGGCATTCATGCACGCCTCCAGCATCTTCAGCTATCTCTGTAAACAGAAGCACTAACGGCAGCAGAACTCACCTTGTCTGTGTTTCTAACAGGAAGATTCTCACAACGTCGACTCAGCACGAAAGAACCAGGTAGTCTGGTGGAAACGAACCTACACATTGCCTATTTCTAGGTTGACTGTTCTACTAACTTACATTATCATTATTATGGCCTAGGTCAAGGGTCTAGGCCAGCTTTTTTGTAGAATGGAATTATTTCGCATTTACAGACAGGGTGGTCCAAAAAACCGCACAAGCATACTGTTGCGCTACCCTCGGTCCCATACTATTGGTATGAATGGATAGAAAATCTTTCTAGGAGAAAAATAACACCAAGATACCTCGATTCGGTCCAGTAGTAATCGCTCCTGAGCCAGTTTTTGAAGCGAAGTCCCTGAAGTAACTTTCACGGCAAATCGCCAAATGCTTTACAAATAAAAATCTGGTCTGGAGCTCGAACCACTGGACCGAATTGGAATCTTGTTTGTCTTTTTCTTCTAGAAAGACTCCCCATCCACAGTCCTACGGAGACTTCACTGCCGTTAGAGGCCGCCAGTTAGCGGTCCTAGAACGTTACAAAATCTGACGTCATTTGACGTAAGTCATGGCGTCCGCGTCATTATGGATGACGTCATGGCGTGCATTTCTTCTCTGTGACGTCAAATTCCATGACGTAGGACCGCTAACTGGTGGTGGCCTCTAACCAGTGGAAGTGTTGATCTGGCCAGACGTAAATACTTACCGTTCAACCTCTCCATTCTGTCGACTGTACCCGGCACCCGCCTCAATCAAATCATAGTCGACGGGTTCTGTTGAGTAAACTGTACTGAAAGGATCTCCAGGGAATACCCCTTCCACCTCCCCCGTGGGGAAGACCCTGTCTAAACTGTTCTTTCGGTAAAAATCAAATGAATCGGAGGAGTATACCCTCCGGTGCTTCCTGAGAAGCGGGCGTTGGTGGGTGGTACACATCGTGACGTAAGGTGGCGCTGCTATTCAAGATTTGAACTGGTTACTGGTCTTGTATTGTCTGCTCAGTGCATTGACTGTGCATTCTGATTGTACAATCTGCGTTTGGCCAAAGCGACAAGTTTCCAAAGACGCTGTTCTCGTACTATCTCCATAACGAGAGAGTGTACATTTAGTGTCATTTTCTGCCACTAGGAGGAGAAATATCCGATTGAATTTGGCGGGAATAGCAGAATCTTACGGGCCACAGGGTCCGTAGCCAACCAGGAGCCAGAGGAAGAAGAGAAGAATACGTTTGAAGTCCGCTAACTTCATGGTAAAAGCATCGTCAGAGAGTAAAGCCCCACTGTACAGATTGCTGATGTGTGCGCCGTTTATATCTATTATTGACGTCTGTTACAGTCATTGACGGCCAGAAAACAACAACAACAACAACACCACGGGGTGCCGTAATATTGCATGCATTGAGGATTGTATCGTTTTTTGGTGATCCACAGGCAAAAGCTACCGGTAGTCATGGTAGTTGACCTCCCAGGAGAATCCCACGGAAAGCCACGCCACCTAGGCTATCATATGGTTACATTATGGTTACTCCTGTCACGTATCCTATGGTTATATGGTTATCCCTATCATGCATCCTATGGTTACATGGTCAACTCTCAGCCGTGCATCCTATGGTTAAACGGTCAGTTCACATTGTGAAATATGTATGAAATCCTTGAACTCCTTCCTTTGTTTCGACACTAACATTTTGAAAGATGCGATACATGAATGCAAGGAAGACACGCAGGCCAGTTATTCCAACGGTACATTCGTTGCTTCCTTTTAAAAATATTGTCACTAGCACTAGCAAAAAATGAAAGGTCGAGCAATCATCCAAAATGGCTGACGTAGCTAACCACGATAGTCGACAAATCCTTCCCTCCGCAGATATATGATTTATGAACCGGTGGTGCGCCAGGTTCTAGTCTTGCACACAGCATCAAAAAGCCATAGATTTGGGACTCCATCTGTTAAAACCGCCTCGAAAATCTAGTCCTAGGAATTGCAAATTTTCCAACATCTGCGATTCGGCTGAACAGTCCCGTATGGTATCCACCTCTAGCATTGAACGTTTGTCGCTAACATGTGTAGCAGTGTCGAGGCTATAGGCTACTGTCTGCTGGCTGAGATAATGATCATGTTCGATCGATCGGGACAGGAGAATTTCCGATGATGGCAATGAGGAACCAGCAGAACTACCGCCACTGGGAGGCGCTGTGGGCGTTTGTACCTACGTCTCGTCCCGTGTTGCACTGCGTCAAGGACGTCGTGACGCGACGTCATTGCGTTGCTTTGCTCTGTTTTTGACGTCTTCGGGACAACCGCTCGCAGCGCTGCCCTGTCGGGATAAAAAGTTATGCGGTTCCTCATTAAACAAGGAAGCCAGCTTTGCCTGCTTTTTTATTTTATTATTTTTTTCATTTTCATTGAGCACAGTTTAAAACATACTGTCACACAGAATTTCAGCTCCAGGCCGGTGTAACATCTGCCAGTGTTTCTGTCTGTCAGTGTTTTCCCTTATTGTTTGGGAAACGCTTGCAGATAGATCGACACGTTTCTCTGTCTGTCCCCTATTGTCAAGTCACCGCATGTACCTTCAGACAATAGTAGGGGAACACTCAAAGTAGAGGAACATTCAATACGTTACACCGGGACGTGTGTGTATATTACATGTCTATATATATACACTATTACGCACTGCAAACTTGGTGCACCAGTAATCCAACTACTGGGTACGAGGCTGTTATCGCGGCACGACGAGCATCTCCCCAAACTAAGAGGCGTTTCCATGCCTACTTACATCATCTATCATGGGGGAATATTTGTGGACCAATATCCCTGACAGCGACGAGCAATTAACGCCCAGGAATCAATTAAGATGTCAATATCAGCTGTCTCCTGACGTATCGAACAACGTCGGTCTGATTGAAGTACGGGCATTTTATATCCAGGCCGTTCCTGGCTCCTGTTTTTGGGATGACACCAGCAAAGGATCCTTTGGGAGCTGTCCTCACCCTCTCCTAGATTCCTCGTTAATTTAACCCTCCAAACTGCATAGTGAGACCACGAAGACCTTCCCAATGATATCGAGTTTAAAGCCACACGTCCTCTAACGCTGGTGTAGTGTAAAAGATACTAGGCCTATGCTCGATCTGAATACATTAGAGCTCTGCCTGCAGTTTTTTCAATGTGTGCTGAAAACTAGGTCTTGATTCTTTGAATACGTATCAGGCAAACATTTTAGGGACCTTCACGACGCTATGAGACCTCTCACTCTCCTTAAACTTTGAAAATGATGTACATGCACCGTAAAATTCAGTACAGAGGAGCTTTAAGTCAACCTCGCCCCAAATGGCACTTGCGTGGTTTTATCGCCGACATATGGCACTTGCGTGGTTTTATGGCCGACACATGGCACTTGCGTGGTTTTATCGCCAAGATATGGCACTTGCGTGGTTTTACCACCAACATATGGCACTTGCGTGGTTTTATCACCAACATATGGCACTTGCGTGGTTTTATCACCAACATATGGCACTTGCGTGGTTTGATCACCAACGTATGGCACTTGCGTGGTTTTATCACCAACATGGTACTTCCGTGGTTTTACCACCAACATATGGCACTTGCGCGGTTTTACCTCCAACACATNCTTGCGTGGTTTTATCACCAACACATGGCACTTGCGTGGTTTTATCACCAACAGATGGCACTTGCGTGGTTTTATCGCCAACATATGGCACTTGCGCGGTTTTACCACCAACATATGGCACTTGCGTGGTTTTACCACCAACATGCGATCACTAGGGACGAGGCTGCTCTGTAATGAGACACTGCATAGCGTTCGAATGCACAACAGCTTCCTTCCTTTTCCTGATTAGCTGGCTGCTGATTGGCTAATAATACGTGACAATTAGAGCTGGCAAGCAACAAGAGAGTGCGCTTTTTAGCTCATCTGGTGAGCTTTTACCGTCATGCGTGGTGTCCACCATCCATCGGCGTCGATGCCCGTTTCCATGGGTGATATGAATAAAAGCTAGCAAATGCTTTTGCTTCCGATTTGTACTGATTAGCTTAGTGCATCTGCACTGCAAAATCCAAGTTAAAGCATTTGCTAGCCTTTATTCATATGACCTCATGGCACGTTTCGTTGAGCGCTGGGGCTACTGACTTGAAACTGTGTTCACGTACTCCTAGTTCAGATAACCACTGACACCAGGATTCGGTCCCACCTGATTCTTCGCTTGGCCACCAGGTGGCCAACACCGAAAACACAAAAAGTGCAATAACTCCTGAACTGATTGCCGGATCATCTCCAATTTTTTATCATAGGTAGGCCTACTGTACATCTAATAAGGATACATGAAATAAAATGTAGATCTTTGATTTGACCTACTTTTCAAGGTGGCAGAGGTCAAACAGCTTTCCATTCCAATAAACAAATTCGCGAACAGAAACAACTTTGTCACACCCGTAATTCTCGATTTACTGCACATTACGTTGGCGGAGAGACTCCTGGTGACCAAAACGTACACTAAAACTTCGTTTTTCTTTTGAAATCAGGATCTGCAGCATCAGAGTATTTCCGCAGACATTAATGAGCTTCCCTGCGAAGGAAAATGAAAGATTTTCTTGGTTTCTGAATCCTAAAAGCAGACTGCATCTGAGGGGATTCCTACCGTCATCAGTTCGCCTCATGAATGGGTGGTACAGCGATACGGCTTCCTGTCTTTGACGGTAAAACAGGTTGGAATACAACAAGAACATAGAGGGGGTGTTTCATAAGCTGCTGGCTCACCTGTTAATGTGACGGTTGCAGGAGTCAGAGGCGGCTGGGAGCTGTTCTAGTTCCTGTTGTCATTAGAGAGTTTCCGCAACTGCCCGGTTAGGCCTACAACAACGTTTAGCGAGGGTCCCTTCTATCGTTCGGAGCGTACTCCAACCATAGTGAGGTTTCGCAAATCTGGCGCACGAAGTACGAAATGCGAAATTCAACCTTATTTACAGGACCTGATGTATTTCTGGAGATGGTTGCTACCACAAATGTCCCTGCTGCCAGTGCGTCTTTTATAGCATAATATAACAATAGGTGAAGTGCGATTTTATATTTCAAAGAGGGATTAGGATATATGGCTACAGAGGTTCTTCACATGACGTCACATTTCCATGACGACACGATGCCGCCATATTGGCCGTCGTCAAGCGACGTCACGGCATGAACACAGCGTCAACACATAGATCGTGACGTCAAAACGTCATGACGTGATAGTTTACGTCGTCGCTGGCCATTTGACGGGCAACATGGCCGATTCTTTGCAGTCACGCGACTGTTGTGACCGCAGAACGTTGACTAGTATTGTTAAAATGGACATGACAACACTCCACGGCTTGGAAATAGTTCGATGACAGCAAAGCCGACCCACCGACCAAAGAAGGTGGAACATGATTCTTGGACGTCATTGTGATTCGAACCTACAAACTCAACGGGTTGGGGGCATAGATATCCACCACTACACCAACTGTCCTCATTGGACCCATTTAGAACATAGAAAAAGAAGTACTTACGTAGATTTTCCCGTGTATTAAGAGCTCGGATGATGAATCCGCTGCCGTCTGCTGAGATTCAATCAGCGACTCTCTTATAGTTCATCAACACCTGTTAGTTGCCATGGTAACGATCAAGGCGCTGCCATCTTGTGATGGCCTACCCTAAGGGGAGGTTTGGCATTTCCGGGCCATCAATGGTGAGCTGAAACAAATTTGTTGCTATAGGCCTAACTGGTGAGCTATTAGGAACAGGCATGACAGTTGACTGACCTCAGTTCTTCCCATCCCCCACGGCATGATCAACCGTCTCCCCATCCGAACCCCAGCCCCATACCCCCTCTCATTCTTGGTCTGTTTGCGGTATCGTGGCGCCGTCTGCACACTGCCCGCCATGGGGAGACTTTTCAGCCGTTAGAGGCCACCACTATTTAGCGGTCCTAGAACGTCACGAAATTTGATGTCATAGAGAAGAAATGCATGTCACAACATCATCCATGATGACGTGAGGCCATGGCTTACGTCTGTGACGTCAAAAAGACGTTCTATGACCGCTAACAGGCGGCCTCTAACGGCAGTGATGTATCCCATTAGACCATACCCAGACCGAATCAATGTATCTTGGTGTTATTCCTAAGAATTCTCTATCCATTCATACCAATAGTTGGGACCGGGATTGGCTCAACAGTATGCTTGTGTGGGTTTTTTGGGCTACCCTGTGTGTAAATGCGAAATGAGCTGGCCTGTACCATTTTGGCTGTGAACTTGAAAGGCCATAATAATTATACTGCAAGTAGAACAGTACAAAGGCTTGTTTTTACCAGACTATCTGTTTCTTTCGCGCCGAATCGACGTTGTGCTGAGAATCTTCCTGACAAGGTGANGTGTTTCTGTTTGCAGAGATATTTGAAGATGTTGGGGGGGGGGCAGGGTAGGGGCTTTGTATGAATGCCAAAGCTTGGAAACCATATCACTGCAGTTCAACTAACGAGGAAATGCAGGGCCCACCTCCCACGGAAAAGTCAACAGGTTGCGGCGTTCCATTGCCGCGTTTCCTAACTCCATGACGGCTAGCAGACATATGAGAAAAACCCTAAGTCGGTGCCGAATTTATAAGCTTGCATTTTATTTCCTCATACTGTCCGCATATCTAAATATGGTTGTCGGAAAGTCATCCTGATTGTCCTAGTGTGATCCTACATGTCCTATATGTGTCCGCGCTGTCCTGCTACGATCAGCGACATTTCGCGCCCTTCACGATTGATTCCTAGGACACTCCCAGGTATCCCACTTACCTGTCTCATTCCTGAACTCGGAAAAAATGACTAAGTCCCAAGTTGAAGATAATGGGGTGGGGGTGTGGTCAGAAACAGTAATGTCCTGTCCACTAATACTTGTCCCACTACAGAGCCTGGCAAAGAATGACAGTGTGTGATATCTTCAACTTAGGATTTGGTCATTTTTTCCGAGTTGAGGAATGGGACAGGTAAGTGGGAATTTAGAGTAATGTCTGCAGCGATTCGTCGTAATGTCCCAGGAAACGATGATTCGCACACTTTTTTCGTGTCTGACGCGGAAAGGATGCCGAAATGGCATAATTTGCTTCCGCAACCCTTCCTAATCTTGTCGGCGCTCTAGTGGACGCCACCCATAAAACGGTAACCGATCTCGTCACGGTTACTAAATTGAGTTCTGCACATGCGCGAATTATGAATGTCGTCATTAGCGGGAATTTTGAGTGACTTTCCATGGAGGCCTCCACTTTGTTGTTGTCGTCGTTTGATTTTTCGTTTGATTTTCGTACCTCCGATCGACTCAACTGACTGGAGAACGCGTGGCACAGCGCTAGCTCGGTTCCACTGTGCCAGTGTTAACGGGGCAGATCGCCAGATGACGAACCGGGCAGGGACCGGTCCGAGCACGGGATCGCTTTTCCCGTGACCAGTGTTAACGGGGGGTCACCGATCTGAACTCAGGACACTGACCTGGATAATCATGATAATAGTGATATAAAAATGCTTTTAATGATGATAATTTGGTCGTTTCTTGATAATTGTCCTACTCAACATTGCTGTCTAATTTTCTGACCTTGTTCTCATGAACTTCAATTTCAGCGGAAAGTTCTGTATCATCATCATAAAGGAATCAACCATAAAGGTTCAACTTGCAAATTTAGCATTTTATAAATGTAGAAAGTATCCCTTTAAACCTAACAGATTTGCATTCTGACTCTTCCATAGTATGACAGGCAAGACCCTTCTGCATGCTTTCTGCAAATTTTGTTGAATTCCGATTAGTTGATCTTATGATACAAAAGGACTGAGTTAATGAGAGCCCCGGCCACGAACGATGAGAGCGCAGGGTCATCTGTGTACATTTGAATAGGCTGACGTACATTTGCACATGGAACACTAACTGTGCTGAAAATAGCTCTGTTATCCTCATAAATGGAATTCAAGGCATCAAGTTGACAGGTTCATGTTCTCCTCACCACAAAAAAAGTTGAAGCTCCTGCCTATAACGTAAGCCGAAATTCAGGCAGGGAGAGACATCTGGTGGCAACACATGAAGTGCATCCCTCAGTTAGTTCATCGTTCGCAGATAAACCTTTATGGTTGATTCCTTTATGGTATCATGTCGAACAACAGAGCTTTGAAAAAATGCTCCCACGGTGGTAAAATGTGGTGCCATTTCTTTCTTTGCAGGCAGTTCGCATCCAAAATGGCCGCCGCCAACCTCAGCGTCCTCGAGGGGAAGAAAATGGAACTACCCGCCTTACGATTGGTCCATAAATACTTTGAAGATGCCGTGAAAAATGACGTCGAAAAAGCGAAATCGAACGGAGTCCACTACAAATACAAATTTACCTCCTACTATGACATCAACGAAAAAGCCAACAACATGGCTCGGAACATCCAACGAATGATTCCGGAAACTGCCGAAGGTGAAACCCGAAGATGTCGCGTCATCGGAGTGGACATTGAGCCGAGTGCAGATGTACTGGTGACGCTATTGGCTATTTTGAAATGTGGCGCCGGCTATTTGCCGTTGGATTTTCTACTTCCGGCGAATAGGATAAAGCATATTGTGACTGATGCGAAACCGGAGTTGATTGTTGTCGAAAGCAAAAGCACTCATCTTCTGTGCAACAATGTTGACGTCTACCCGAATGGCAAGGTCGTTGACGTGCTTGATCTTTTGGAAACAAATTCAGTGACGTCATCAGATGACGTCATGACAAAAGAACCGATAAATGAAGACGAGGCTGTTGTTGGTACGATCTACACATCCGGGAGCACAGGAGTTCCGAAGGGCGTCCTGGTACGTCATGTTTCGCTGATGAATCGGTTGCTATGGCAATGGGAAACGTATCCATGGCAACAAGGGGAGGTTGCCTGCTGTAAGGCTGCCCTACAATTCCTTGATTCGATGGTTGAATTGTTCAGCACGACGCTCAAGCTCGTCCCTATGGTGCTCGCAGAACGAGGTTTGGTCACACATGTTGATAAGTTCCTTGACCTTCTCGAAGATTTCAAGGTCACGCGCCTCATTTTCGTCCCGTCTCTGTTACGAAATTTCATCTCATTTTCGTCACTAAGTCAGAAGCCCCGGCTGCCTGATTTAAACCTCTTCGTTTCGAACAGCGAGGCCCTGCCGCCGAGGTTACTGAAGAATTTCTTCGAGACTTTCCCGGGGAAACAATTCGCCAATTTCTACGGCAGTACGGAAACAATGGCTGACGTCACCTACGAGACTTACTCAAACCCGCGAGATTTGGACGAGAAGTCAAGCGATGGGAAACTCAGTATAGGCACGCCGATGCTGAATTCAAACTTGTATATTTTGAACGAGGGGTTGGAGCTTCTGCCTCACGGTGAGGTTGGCGAGATTTGCATCAGTGGTTTGAACGTGGCACGAGGTTACTCGGAGAGCTTAAAGAGCGTGGCTTCCGTTCGTTTTGTCAACAACCCCTACAGCCAAGACCGGGAACACGCTGTCCTCTATAAAACTGGTGACTATGGGAAAATTGTTGACGGGCGGGTCATTTATTACGGCAGACGTGACATGCAAGCGAAAATTCGCGGTCACACGATTAATACGTCGGAAATCGATCGCGTCGTCGGTGACATCCCTGGCGTACAGGCGGTCGCCATCTTGTGCCACGAGCTGAGCGAGTCGAGTGTTGTGGTCGTCGCGTATTATACCGTCAAGCCCGGGAATGACGTCACGGAGGAGACAGTCATAGACGCATGCGAGAGGTTCCTACCGTGTTATATGATTCCCAAACCGTTGAAGATCAGCGAAATACCCTTGCAGCGCCAATCTGGTAAAATCGACCGCCAGGCTCTGAAACGTATTTTCGACGAAATGAGATTACACGAAGGTAAACTCTCGCGAGATATCGAGAGTTTGGACGACACCAGCGTGGCCATTCTGAAGGTGATAGCACGGGCTCTGTACTTACCAGAAACGTCGATCAATTTGAGTAAAGATTTTACAGATTATGGCGGGAATTCGGTGAACGCCCTAGAGACCATTCTCCTACTTCGGGAACATGGGTTCCACATCACTTTGGATGAGTTCGCAAAGGCACGGAGCATTCGTGAAATGATAGCGAAATGTGAGCCTGTGGAGTGTGCCAGCCCGCAGATGAGTGTTGAATAGGTATAAGAATGACAGCATGGGGGTTATCACCCTGGCTTGAGGTAGTCTCGTGCAACCAGCCCCTCGTTCATACTCCGAGGTCGTCAGAACGAGGGTCTGGCGCAGAACGCAATTCTCATTGTAATTGGGTCAGTGACCTTATTCCGATGACGTCAATCCTGTCGCCGCCAGGCTTGTTACATTATACTCGTATAGACAAATCCCAAATTCCAAGTTCTGCGCACTTCCGCCGAAATAGCAACAAGAACCTCGATCTGAAACCAGCTGACGTGACGCAATCCGTGATTCAGCAATGGTCAACTCTGACGTAACGTCGTCCAAGTCATTGTCGTGGGGTTCTCTGCGTCACGTCATTCAGTTTCAGACCGAGGTTCTTGTTGCTATTTCGGCGGAAGTGCGCAGATCTTTCCCGTTTACGTCAATTTGGGATTTGTCTATAGCTAACCACTCTTTATGATAACATTTACTCGCCATGTCATGCCTACCTCAGTGTTATTATCTCCCCGATATGGACTTACATTAACTCATCTGCTCCCAGTTTTGAGCAGACGGTATCTTCTGTTGAAGTTTTCTAAAAGCCTTGGAAATAAATTCCAAAAAATTTCAAGTGACCCAACGATACGAAATCCACTTCACAAGCCTCACCGATCTCGAAGAGGCTGAACTCGGAATGATCATTGTACGAACAGCTGCAATAAACCTCTCGCTGTGAAGAACAAACTTCTGTCCTTCCTTATTCTTATAGTTCATCAACACCTGTTAGTTGCCATGGTAACGATCAATGCGCTGCCATCTTGTGGGGCGGGGGGGTGGCATTTCCGGGGAATCAAATTNTCGTTAGGTTCTTTTTCGACACAAAAGTGATGAGTTTCACCGAACTATATCTTCTAGTGGATGAGTCAAAGTAGTCCGAAAGTAGATCCAGGTGGTTCGGTCGCCGCGTCACTATCCCAGCTATAGGTGGGGGCGCAATAAGATATTCAAGATGGCGGCGGTGATTTTTCCTCCGGGACTAAATCCAAACCCAAGTCTCGCAATATCTCGCGGGATTTGGTCCCGGCGTTCCGGTTGCACCACCCCATGCCCCCATCTGACACCCCCAGTCTGTTCCCCATAGATATTGACGAATTTTGCTGGCGCTCTCTTTAAAGGACCAGGGTATTGCCGCTCTTTCTCTACAGCCGGCGCCACTCTCCAACCCAGGAACTAACTACGTTGTCGGCGAATTGACCCGATTTACTGCGTAGGCCTACATTTTGTAATCCATTTATGTAGTTTGTCTTACTGCCGCTAGGTGGCTCCCTCTACGTCGGCAGTCAAATAGCGCATTGAGATCCAATACCGTGCTCCTTTAAGTGGCAGGAGATTGCCACTTTTTGTCAACAGCCGGCGCCACCGGTGACACCGGTGGCTGCGTCATTCTTTCGTAGTTTTGCCTTGCGAGATAACACATAGTTTACCGCCTTACCGCATGGTGTCGCTTCCACCTACTTGACAACTGAAATTTGACACCTGTTTATCGACGAAAGCTTTTGATGTGAGAGTTTGGATTCGACATCCAAGGTAGGTACACATGATGTCATAGTTTCTTTTCTCATACTTTTAGTACATTTTGTATATGAAAGTCTGTTTTTGAATTATACTACAGGACCTGCACCTCGGTGAGTGTGTTATAAACAAAAGTATTGCCCTAGGCCTCTGTGCGTTCACTCACACAAGGCCCAGTGCTGTAGAACCATATGTATAAAACACAAAACTGAATGCTTTATTGTCGTAGGCCCCTATAAATAATGTTATAGAATTCATTCATAGTTCATAGACAAACGATGGTTCTAATACAACCGTAGGCCTACGTTTGATCAACAACTTTCAATAGTTACAAGTTAAACTTAATCGTTCCGAGTCTTGCTTCGTGNGGCCCCCCCCCCCCCCCATAACTTTTATCCCGACAGGTCGGCAATGTGAGCGGGATGTACCGAACACGTCAACAACAGAGGAAAGCAACGCAATGACGTCGCGTCACGACGTCCTTGACGCAGTGCAACACGGACGAGACGTCGAAAAAAGGTACAACCGCTCACAGCGCCTCCTAGTGGCGGTAGTTCTGCTGGTTCCACATTCAGACAACAACGACGTGTCTTGTTGTTAGCTACATACATGTAGTGCTCAAAGTGGAACCGAAAAAAGACACGTTCGAAAAAACACTGGTGGCGATACAACAAGTGATTTTCATACACACGTCACGTAGGCCTAGACTGTTACAATTCTACATCGAACAAAAGCTGAATGATAGAAAAAGATTTTGTGCTTTAATCCAATGAGACAACGCTAAACTAGGCGTGAAATTGGATATAATTTTCGAAGCAATCTTCAGTAACTCAACAATAGGAAGAATTTTTTAAAAACTTCTGACGCGAAATTCGCCACGGGGCAGCCTATGATAAGTCGGATTAACGAAGTTTGCCAAGCGGTGTCTTGTTGTGGGATATGGCCCTGTTGTGTGCACTAGACAAGGCCTACGTATACATGATGGCCTTATAAACATTGACTCACACTTGTTTTAGTCACCAAATGTGCGCACGATGTTTGTCATCCGTGCGGTGCCAGTTTTCCCGTTTCTCAATCTTTGGGGTGAAACGAGAGATACCGAATTTTCTATAGGCCTATTTCCGTATTGAAAACCGCTCATTAGCTGTCTGTTGTAGGCCTATGGAGACACTGGGATATGGGAAACACTTGAAAACGTTACACCGGGAAGGTTGTTTTTTTTGTATTTGATTTTTCCATCAGGGCTGAAGCCATAGCGTTATTGACCCTGGTAAGTACAGAAGAGACCATCTCAAGCTACTCATGTTCCTCACGTGGGTGGGTCTTACTTGTCCTTGTCCTTGCTTATGGCAAGAACAAATATTATGTACAATAGCTTGAGTGCAGGTCCCAAGCCAAAATATCAGATCATCTTTATCATAAACAGAGTGTACAAAAGAAAACAATGACACATCTACATGACGTACATTTTTTCCAAACTTGGTCTATTTTCTAAGAAAGCAGTGCCTAGGGCAAAAGATTATGACTGTTGTAGCATTTTTGGCTGATATGTCATTTTCTTGGCAAAGAATTAAGTATCTGCACAAGGATTCCCGTGGGTATGGGACCTGTGCGGGACACGGAAGCGAGGATCTGTCATTTTTGTTGGTAGTTTGGTAAGCGACTCGACGGATTTCCGGCATTTATTCGTGACATAAGCGGTATTTCGAATTCCTTCTTAGGAGGTAGGCCTAAATGTAGCTATTTCTTTCACGCGAGTCCCAACAGAACAGGTGGTATTGTCCAATGGAACTGCTGGTAACAATTCCTGCACGAAATCACGCCTATCACAAATTCATTCTTTGACCTGTGACCCCAATCTGCATATTTTAATGGCGGCCGCATGGACACCTACCGGCGCCTCCACTCACGAAACAAAACAAACAAACTTGCGCCATTTCCGAATCAATATAAAAAAATGTCATATTCGATCTGTCTCCCAGTGTCGTAATCAATATCAAAATCAAACAAACTTTGGTGGTGAATTTAGCGCGGCATTGGTTACCAGTCTCAGGTGTTATACAGGACCATTGGTGACCACTCGGGCAATTTGGGAAAGGAGCCGATTTCTGTTTACTATTGTTTGTTGTGAACTCGATGGTTTTTGTGCTCTCGCTCCTTTCGCCAGTTTGGATATAGCCTACCTTCAATGTTGTCGATTTTCAGGAATGAATGAACAAAGAAGTGTAAGTAATGATAGGTATCTTTCAAATGTCTGCCTATCAAATTTCGTAGGCCGGTGATATGCCCGCCTAGTTTCTTACGGGTAACGGGGAATCAGGGTTCGATTCCGGAAAGAGAGCATGAGAACGGCTATCACATCCAAGGAAGGCAGCAGGCGCGCAAATTACCCACTTACACAGAGAGGTAGTGACAAAAAATAACTAGCAGTGCTAAGTTTTATACGTCATCTGCCTCGACGTCCACAATCCTGAACGAAGTCTAAAGCCGGCAGCACACCAGGCGATATCACAAGCGATCTGATCACAAGTGAGCCAAATCAGCTGTTGTCGCCAGGTGTGCGATGGACAGCGATGCGTGGAATCTTCTCGCCAGCGATGTTCGCCCATTGTCAAACAACAGCAAAACCGATATCGCCCAGTCTGCGGTGGCTGGTGAGTAGATCGGTGGCGAGTAGATCGCTTGTGATATCACCAGGTGTGCTGCTAATGATAACACTAACGCTAACGCTTTTTCTGCGGTACATTTCAATGTGAAAAATGACGTTAACGTTGTGTTACCGTTACGATCTCTTAAACTCTCTATTGAATAACGAATTCTCGTCCATGAATTCATAGCGACCGATCAGGCGAAGAAAATGTTTACATGTTACTCACGAGTCTTCTCTTGAATGTGTTAACTATTTATCAGAGAATTTATTGTCTGCAGTAATAAATGATCAACTCTCTACGGACTCATGGGAGACTTTGCTGCCGTTAGAGGCCGCCAGTTAGCGGTCCTAGAACGTCACAATGTAAGCCATGGCCTACGTCATTATGGATGATGTCATGCGTGCGCTTCTTCTCTGTGACGTCAAATTCCATGACGTTCTAGGACGGCTAACTAGTGGCGGCCTCTAACGGCAGGAAAGTCTCCCATTGTAAATTATTTCTCTGTGTCACTTTTTACTGATACGACAAGTCCCTTTAAATATAATTCATATCAATAGCACTGGGGGCATTTCACCAGTCCATTGATACCTATTGATATCAAGCAAATTACAACATTATGGCGTGGACAATAACTCAAAGGAAAAGTGGTATGCCTTTTGTTGAACTTAATAACTTTGGTGCGTATAGCTATTGGCAGGTTTGGCTACTAAATATGAATAATGAAAAGCTAAGGTCTAATGGACGTCACTAGCAACATATTTTTCATCTTTTCTTTTCAGATTGGAAGGTAATCTAGGAAAAGAAGATAGAATTTAGACTTTGGAACGAAATCTGAGCTGAAAAGACAGCGGAGTTTTGTACACATTTACAAACACTTTCATTTGCGCTGGGACTAGAATGGAACCTAGGCCTATCCCAGCGACCTGACGCACTGGAATAGCTTCGTAAACCTCGGATTATAAAATCGCTATCAAATTTTGTGATAAATTCACGACAATACGATGTCTGACCACCATAGAGAGCACAGTCACGGTCACCGCGGAACCGGTAACCCACAGCAACAACAACGACAACAGCACGCGAGGGGCCACAGAAGAGGGAGCGGGGATACCAAGGATATTGCCGAGCAGAAAGAGGACCAAAAAGGGGCCATGGAAAAGGAGGATATACGCATTGAGAGCGTTAACGATACGATTTCTGTGGACCCGAGAGAACACGAAGACGATACGGAAATTACCGAAGACAAAATCAAGGAGAAGCATGAGAGTGAAATAGGTCACGTGACCGAAGATGGAGGTATGTTGTCTTGTATCCATGGCGACGGCATGGCCGCCTGGCTCCGTTAGCTCGCGTCAACGATTCGATTGTTTATTAGAGTGATAATGGGTGCTGATTTTTTTAAATACATGCAATAATTACGGCGTCATTATAGTTTAATGCAAGAGGTGGCATTGATTAAATTGATTTCGCAAGTTGGTCCTGGCTTGAGCAGCATATCCTTTTGCGCGTGCGGTTTAGTGTATGTTTCATCGTTTCCACGACGTAATTCAACAATGTCCGCCATTGCTGACGTCGACATCATGACACGCAAAGCCAGGGGCAACCTGCATTGTTGACGTCGTCCTATGACGCAAATCGATGTTGCGCGAACGATGTACGTCGTGGAAACGACGCCATGCCCGTTTCCACCCTAGTGGTTTCCGGTGAGCGGCGAGACTTTTGGAGAAAATCCTTCGATACATTTATTTTAAAAATATTTGGCGTGTTGATTATCCCAAAGCTGTGATTTATGCGCCACCCGCCTTGTTTCAAATTATACAACTATCAGGTCGTGAAGGATTAAAGATAATGTATCACGGATATTTTCGTGGGCCACGAAAATCATTGTTTATTTACATTTTGTTTGTTTATTTCTCGTTTTTCTTTATCTTATGAGTAATTTGTTGGTGGCGTGCCCCTCTAGAAATTCTTTTGATACTGAAAATATTCAATTTGGTGGGTTGGCATGTCCCAAAAGTCCAAAATAACATAATGTAAACATCAATGTTTACAAACATTAAACGTAAACAATGAAGTCGTGATATATTATCTTTAAGCTCTGCCTGAAATTTCTCGATATTTTGAGCCAAGGACCTCCATTATCTCAATCACAAAACACCTTCTATAGCACAGTGTGACGTGATATCCAACATAAGTGGGTCATGATATGAAAGTAGACAGTAAATGGAAGCATTAAAATCCATTGAGTCTATTATTTGTTTGTTATAAGCGAAAGAGAACTCCTGAAAGGCGAGCAAGGACACGACAGGGGGCGCTCCTTCACATGAGAGTTATCGTGTGTGAGTTGGCTCTCGCCACTGATCGCCAGCAGGCGATATCGGGTTTGGTATTGTTTGATAATGGGCGAACATCGCTGGCGAGAAGATTCCACGCATCGCTGTCGAGCGCACACCTGGCGTCAACAGCCGATTTTGCTCGCTTGCGATCAGATCTCTTGCGATGTCGCGTGCTGCTGCCTTTTTCCCCTCAATGAGTAGCTAGTTCTCCACAAATCATAACGACAGCATTACCGGTACTTTATTCATGGATTTATAAATTCATGATCTTTCCATTGTCTAGTAACGCGAACTCACCATTTAGTTACAGAAGCGTCTGCAATTCGTCACAAGTGTTTACGATATTTATATTCGGTGTACGCCCACAGAATGTCAAATATCGTCTCTTAAAAAACAAGACGTTTCTTTCAGCCTGATTACCCTATCTTTCTAACTTCGGCATAAATGCACAGTCATGCATGCCAGTGGTAAGGGACTCGAATTTTTGAAGGGGGGGGGTACTATTTTCTATCTTGTATCAAACGGATAGAAACTTGACGGAAAGCCAGNTTCAGACGAACAGACCTCAGGAAGACCCGGCGCCATCCCGACGGAAAGGAAACGCGCCGACAGCGATGCAGACCACTGTACACGTACATCATCACCGAAGTTTGCACCCCCGCGGAAGGAGAGTCGAGATCTTGTGGAAGATCCGATGGAAAGGGATAATAGAGGGCGCCCTCAGCCACGCGAAAATGGCGAATTTGATTCGGTGAAGTTTGCGTATGACGTCACGGAATACTGTAATAAGTTTTGTGACGAATCATTCCTGGGGGACATTGATGATGATTTTCCGGTGGAAAAAATTAAAGATCTCGTGAACGAGGTCACGAAGTGCGTCATGCAGTATCAGAGTTATTCGCTGAAGTCTCAGAAATATCTCGTGAACCTGCGAGAACAGATGAAAACGGTGAAGGACAGCATTCACAACCAGGTGATGAAAAAATCGTTTGAGATCAGCGCAGGTGAGATTTCTTCTTTTCTTCTCAAATAATCTGTTTCATCACGGGTAAGCGGGGAGGGGGGGTCGGTTGGTTCGAAAGACCCCCCCCCCCGAAAGACCAAAAGCGGTGCAATATTTTTCGTTGCCCTCGTTTTTCAATGTTTCCCCACAAAAGATTGACGGTCTCTCTCTTTTTTTGAGTGTCCGCCAAACAGTACACGATTCTCGAATTCGCAGATCTGCGTACTTCCGCCGAAATCGCAACCACAACCTCGATCTGATACCAGCTGACGTGACGCAATCCATGATTCAGCAATGGTCGCGTCTGACGCAACGTCGTCGAAGTCACTGTCGTGGGGTTGTCTGTGTCACGTCATTCAGTTTCAAACCGAGGTTGTGGTTGAGATTACGGTGGAACTGCGCAGATCTTGGTCGTTTACGTCAATTTGAGAATTGTCTATAAGCGGTCACGGAGGCATTTTCATTCATTACACAGGTTTTGGTGTGAAACGGCCGACTGTGGAACGCACAGTGTGTAAAAGCATCTACAGTCCTTTTACCTCAAGATATGTAATAAATTAAAAGTTCTCCATGCCCGAATTCACGTTGATTGAAAAACCACCACCTGGAAAATACTTCAGAAATATCAGATTGACATGGGTTAGATATGCCTTTCCAATTCTAATACCACAATTTAATTCATCTATTCAAGATGTTGATAAGGTCAAAGTATGCACCATGAAATATCGTTAAACGGGCCACGAACTGCACTCACTTGACTAAACACACGCGAAATCGTCTTTCAACGAAATCTGAGCATTTTATTCGAGCCATTTGGTTCATTCACATACAAACACGGCTTAGATGTGTTTAGATTTAATTCACCATATCGTTTGTTGACCCCGATATTGCGGGCTTTGTGACAATGTTTTGTCACTGAATGGATTTAAGACACGGTGACAGCCGACGGCAACGGGAAGCTCCTCCTATCGACAGAACTTTGAATGCGTTACTTCAGGCGCTACCGTAGCCTGTTCCCCGGCCTTCCGTCCGAGTAATATTTTCATACGCGTATTGCTTTCAAAGATGAAGGCTGTTGGGAATCCACTAACCGACTATAGAGTTTTTTCACTGACGTCACAACGTGACTGCAAAGAATCAGCCATGTTGGCCGTCAAATGGCCGGCAATGACGTCAGAACTGTCACGTCATGACATTTTGACGTCACGATCTGTGTGTTGACGCTGTGTTCATGCCGTGACGTCGCTTGACATTTTGACGACCAATATGGCGGCATCGTGTCGTCATGGAAATGTGACGTCACACGAAGAACTATTACTTCTATAAATTAGCACACTCTCCGCGATGTGAACAGGCCCCGAGGATATTTGCCATGTTTACAAAGCATTATGATATGAAAATACGCCATGTTGTCTGAAAATTTATATGAAAGGGAAAACCTCGCGAATAAATATTTGTCGAAGGGAGAATCGCACGAATAAATAATTCGGCATTGACCCCGGATGACTGCTTATCTCAATGAATAAAGTGGTTGGTTCTTATTCATGGCCACAGGATTAGGCGGTAGCAGAGGTCAGGAAACGGGATTGAGAAAAAAAGTCGCACATCAAGTACTAATTTTAGAATTTTACTGATATTTTGGTTTCCGTGTGTAATGCGTGGATAAAAAGTGGTAGGTTACTTTTTTATTTTTTCTAACAAGATATTAAGAATGTCTTTTTTCTCACAAGATTTTTAGGTACATTTTTCCTACTACTTTTTGGGACACCCTGGTTCGTTTACAGCTCAAAAAACATAAATCAGACTCCAAACTCAGGCGCGGATCCAGACGGGGGTTCCCTTTTAGTCAACAAATCTGTAAAATCGACCATGAAATTCTGGAATTTGGAGCAAATCATCGCAGATTTCAAAGTTCCTAGCACAGGGCGCCCCCTCTTTTTCCAAATCCTGGAACCGCCCGTGATTAACTGAAACTTACTCCTTGGGCCTACATGTATCTCAAATTGCCTTTTACATTTCGATATAACATGATGATCATCATCTCTGATCTGTGTTCTGTACAAAGTCCTGATGACGATCTGTAACTAAGGCCTTCGGCATTGCCAAAGGCCTCTTCCAGAAATATACAATCCTTCTTTTTTCGATAGAGTGCTGCATAACTAGGCCTAGTCGGTGAGTAACTGGCTGCAGTAGATGAAAGGCAATAGCTAGCGACAGTTATTGGCCTGCGAAATTTCGAATGTCGCGGGAATATTGGTGTACCATTGTACAGATTTTATATGCATCCTGCCCTAGGCCTTGTCAGCGTTGTCTCATCTCCATGGCAACCAGTTAATTACAATAAGATCTAAAGAATTTCAAGATGGAAGTTGGTAAAATCTGCCTCAGGCTCAAGGCTTGAGATACTATTTGTGTTGAATTCCTGTCAGTAAAATGTTTTGATGTGATAGTGATTCGTTCACCGCAGGACGTATAGGCGGCGCTCGGGATTCTACAGTTGTGAAAACGTTTTTTGACGTAGACTGGTTCCAGTCTTTGCCGCTCAAATCCCGCGGCGCTACTGTCCGTTGTGGAGTGAGCGCCACGGGAGTGAAGCGGCAAAGACGGGAACCAGTCTAATTTTGATAGACAATGGAAGATCAGATGACTTTTAGTGCGTTCAGAAGCCAACACCAGAGACCACTTAAATAAATACTCACTGTAAATTGAATGAGTTTATTTTTTTTCCCGAATCGTGGATGCATGACGGAAAACAAAATAAAGCTGCATTAACAGCATGCGCACCCAGCCAAAACCATCTCTCTGGTATTAAATATTGAAAATCTGAAATACGATATTTTGCTGAATAAACACCGGGGTAGAACTGTTGAGTAAATAGAAACAATGCGATGTGCGAAGGGGAAGGATTCAATTATTGAAATTGACATTCGTGGTGATGCAGCTACAAGCGTTGTCCGTGGTGTTGGTTGTGCACTTGGAGTCATGATCGGAAAATTTTAATAGCATTGACTCAGACTGTGTTCTTGTGTCATGATTTGGATTGTCTGACTGATAGGATAGAAGGGAGATCAGTGGACTTTATTATTGGTGTATTTTGAAGCGAATTCCAGTCTGGAGCAGTAAGGACCGCATAACTTTTTACCCCGACAGGGCGGCGCTGCGAGCGGTTGTACCGAAGACGTCAAAAACAGAGCTGAGCAACGTAATGACGTCGCGTCATGACGCCGTAATGACGACGCGTCACGACGTCCTTGACGCAGTGCAACAGGACGAGACGTCGGGAAAATGTCAAACCGCTCACAGCGCCTCCCAGTGGCGACAGTAGCGGTTCCTCATTTATTGGCGTTTGGATACGGATGTATTATTCTAAATTTCACAACTCGCCAACACCACCTTGTCTATTTCAGAGGATCCTTACCTAACAGTTGAAGAACTCGAATTGAGAGCCAAAATCGCAGAGGTCAATGCGACGCTAGCAAAGATTACAACAGAGCTGGCGTCGGCGCTGAAATTTTCAGCAGAAACAGAACACGTGGCATTAGAAGCAAGCGAGGCGGCGATAAAGTAAGTGAATACATGTACTAGTAGTTACAGTGTAACATCTACCAGTGTTTCCGTATGTCAGTGTTTCCCCTTATTGTTTGGGAAACGCTGGCAGATAGATCGACATGTTTCTCTGTGTGTCCACTGTTGCCAATTCGTAGCTTATTCCGTCAGATAACAGAGTTCTTCACTGACGTCACGTGACTGCAAAGAACCGGCCATGTTGGCCGGCGACGACGTCAAAACTATCACGTCATGACATTTTGACGTCACGATGTGTGTGTTGACGCTGTGTTAATGCCGTGACGTCGCTTGACGTTTTGACGGCCAATATGGCGGCATCGTGTCGTCATGGAAATGTGACGTCACGTGAAGAACCTAGGGGAACACTCACAGATAGATGGGGGATATACAAAAGGTTACACCTGGACTACTTGCAGGGCTGCCCAGGAAGCCAGACGAATACAGTTGGAATTGGAACGAAAGAAGCGAGCAGAGGAGAAGGCGAGAGAACATGAGATAAGACAGAAGAGATTAGAGTTGGAGAGACAGCGAGCGGAGGAGGCAAAAAGGTAAGTAGTACGTAGCCTACATTTTGCCACCAGCGGTAAAAGCCGGCAGTGCAACCGGCGAGGGGGCGATGTCGCAATGGCTCCGACCACCACCAAGCAAAATCGACTGTCGACGCCAGGTGTGCGCAGGACAGCGATGCGTGGAGTCTTCTCGCCAGCGATGCTCGCGGACGCCCACAAAACGGATATCGCCTAGTCTGCGGTGGCTGGCGATCACTATCCTAGCGATATCACCCTCACCTTGCCTGGTGTGCTGGTGCCCATAAGGGAAACCATTAGCAATTCGGAACATTGGGAAATCTGAAATTGTTGTTTTTTTCAGATTGGAAGAAAAGAAACGAATTGAGCAGGAGAGAAAAGCCAAAGAGAAAAGGATGAATATGGAAGGACGAACGATGAAGTGGGAGAACTGGACACCACAATGGTAAGACGTCAAAACTATCACGTCATGACATTTTGACGTGACGATCTGTCTGTTGACGCTGTGTTCATGCCGTGACGTCGCTTGATGTTTTGACGGCCAATATGGCGGCATTGTGTCGTCATGGAAATGTGACGTCACGTGAAGACCTCTACACTTGGTCCTGGTCCAGTGTTACCGTAAACTCAGCAATGGTAAGACCACAGAACCACCTAGCCAGAGGTGCCAAATGCTAGTCACATACAAACGAACGCTCAGACTTTGGCACAGCCATGTTTGAAATGGCAGAGCCACGAAGCTTTGCGATGTGCGCCTAGTGACCAACTTGACCAAGTCATATTCTTGCTGCGCCGTGTAGCCTCTGCCATATTCCTTAAAATCCAATCGGTTTGATATTTGGTGTAGCCGCACACAGCATCGCAGCGATATTCTGGTGTCGGCCAATTCTGCTTCGACCAAATTAAGGCTGTGCCAAACACTACGTCTGAGCGTTGTCTCTGTGGGCCTAGTTTTACAGCATATGAACCAGGAAGTCAGGACGGATTTCGATTGTTGATATCATCCGCCCAGATCCGAAGTAAAACTGTTGTTTGAATCTTTCGGTAACCCTAAAATCATGAAAATTGTTGATAATTTTTCAGCCTCAAAATAGAAGCCGGTGATTTTGACCAAGGAATCGGCTGCTTTCTCCGCGCCAGCTCAAGGTCATTTGATTTCTTCTGTGAACGACTCGACCAGATCAACACGGATTTCACATATAAAGAAAGTGAGGAGCTTGTCAGTAATATTATCAGTTTAAAAACAAAGGGAAATATAACAAAGGTAAGGAATTTGATGAATGATAATGAAGAATGCAGAACTACCGCCACTGGGAGGCGCTCTGAGCGGTTTGTAGGCTTACTTTTTTACGAGGTCTCGTCCGTGTGCACTGCGTCAAGGACGTCATGACGCGACGACACGACGTTGCTTTCTCTGTTTTGACGTCTTCGGTACAACCGCTCACAGCGCCGCCCTGTCGGGGTAAAACGTTATGATGATTCCTATATTACAATAATATACTACCCTCACACTGAACATAAACTTGTTCGAACCCCGGTAATGACTGAGAATGCCTCCCGTATAACAGTGCCGCGTTATTTTTGGCGGACACTAAAAAACAGAGAGACATGTATACTAGTATCAGTGCCTCCTTGATTGTCACGTCGCGGCTTATTCCGTCAATATTTTGTTGGAAGACACTGGCAAACAGGGGGCAGTGAAAAATATTACATCTTCATTTTAGTTTAAAGAGCCTGTTTACGTCGCTATTCCACATTGTATGTCACGTGCCAGCGGGATGTCGCGAGAACCCACGATAAAAGCCGAGATCAACGGAGAATGGAAAGATTTGTTGACGTTTGAAGTCACATTTGAAGATTATCGGGTAAGAAACCAAAACGAGGCTATCCTAGAAACACCACCTATAGGTCGAGTTTGAGTTACTTCCGACAAGGAAGCGCTTCGTTCAGAGACGTATCATATTCGTTCATATGAAGCCTACATATAGGCCTAAACTGTAAATTAAAACACTACAAAGTACAAACATTCAGATGTTTACAATTTCTAAATTTCAAATTCGCTCCAACAGGATATGAAATTCGTTCAGGCGGAAGTTGACCGACCCACAAACCTTGCTGTTGTTACACAGATAAAGAAAGATTACCTCTCCTGTCCGCGGAGGGGTGGAAAGATGACATCAAACGTGGATCCTAGGGTCACAATGAACATCACAAAGGGAACGTTCTCCAATAAAAATGAAAGCATTATGGTCCAGGTAAGAGAATCAGAATTATCAGGCATTAAAGAGCCTGTCTCACCTCAAGGACAGTAATTTAAAACGTCCCTCTAAAAACCTGGATGTTGTATAAAGATGTAACACTTTTGATCAAAGAAGGTGTTATGATAAACAACATCCCTATTTCTTTACATGTGTAAAACTTTTAATGAGTTTGATAAAGGATGTAACACCCAATAACTTTGCCATTTTTGTACACTTTTTTCCTGACAGATCCAGCCAGTTGATTCTAGTTCCGTGGCAGACATCAGAAAGAGGAATCCCAACTGCGCAGGTCTGCTGACGTCATCCCCGATCTTGAGCATGCGCTGGCAGTCAGAGCAGTTAGGACACCCAATCACGGTGAGTAACGTATTGAACCTCGCTATTAAAAGAGCTGATATAACAAACGATTTTCGGTTTTGTGTTCCGTCAGTTTTGTGTTTGACCAAAATTCATAAGCGACTGTTTTATTTCTAGGTCACCCTTCCATCGCCACCAAATCCCGTAAAAGCAAGAAAACTCGCCCAACTTAAGAAACTCAAGGAAGAAAAGATGAAGAACCCGCCACGACCTATGGTCGAGGTTGAACCAGAACCTCCCAAAAAGAAGGGCCGTGCACCCCCTGTGAAAAAAACTAAGATGGACCCTCAGGAGGCGATACGACAGGCCCTGATGGCAGATCAGAAAGGGCAAGAGGAGGAGGTGGAGGAACCGAAAAAGAAGGCGGAAATAACAAAATGGTGAGTTGATTGGTTCATCCAAGATGGCGGCTATGGCGGCCATCTTGAGTTCAGTATCCAGCACTTACCTTTTCAAGCAAACAGTGAGAAAAAGACTTATAGAGTATTCCTGGGTCTTCTTTTCATGACAATGTTTTTATAAACTTTGTTTTTTTCAGGTACATGGGCCAGTATGCAGCTACAGATGATGATGAAAGTGATAACCTGTATCTGATGACGTATGATGAGAAGACAAAATGGACGGCGGCCGATGATGTGATGGTGAATCAATTAAAAATGGACCTCTTGGAGTTTATTATGCACAGACCATTAAACAGGTAGGTCCGGTCAAATACAGTTTTATTTTCAGTGTTGGTAGGTGTGTCGAATCATCAGGCAAGGTACAATCATAAGAACAAAATACATGTAGTAAATCTCCACCCAACTGGTAAATGAAACCGGTAAATGAGACCATAACCGCGGTTGCAAACTGGGGGCGCGCACATTGGTTTCATTTTAGTTTTAGTTTCTGTTCAGTTAATTTGTAATCTTTAGTTCAGTTCGTTTTACTTTTAGAGTCAGTTTTGATCTTAAAAGTAGGCGATGTTCACAACAAGTGTTTGGATTATGGCAGCTTGTGAGGGTCCGCAGCCTTTTACCGAAAGCATTCCACTCATTTTATGATTTAATTCTTACCCTTGTTTATTTTTTTAACCCTAGGTTCATGGTGCTAAGAACGAAAACCACGGTCGACGCTGCAGGGGCGAAACTAATCGCAGACGATATTCAGGAATATTTGGCCCAGAGACATGTGAAATTCATCGTCAAACAAAGGTAGGAAGGAAGAGAACGCAGCCCTCGAATGTAAACAATGTCTATGATCGTGGGAGAATGGTTCATTGAAATGATAATTCTCTACTGGGTGTAAAAAAAATGCCCTGTGGTCCATTTTCTGCTCATAAAGGGGACTTGAAACTACCCCTCTATAGACTTTTCCAAAAAAGATGGCGGTCTACAGTTCTCACCAAATGACGTCAGAAGCTTAATACCATTCAATGGCCGCTGGCACGCTGAGCTGGTCAAGCGGGTCATGGGCACAAAGGTTTAGGTATTAACATAATTTTCTGAGAGGATGCGTTTGGTAGTGTTATATCATGTTTAGACAATGAATGGCCACGACGTCATGTGGGAGAACTAGTAGGGCACCATCTTTGTTGGGAACTGAAAGGTCTGTAAAGATATATCTAATCAATGTCATTTTTCCTATTCAGGGGAAGTGACCCGTCTGACGTCAGCACAAGCTGTGTACCTATCAACAAATTTGAGCGAGTATCTCGGAAACTTCTAGACACTGGTTATGACGACGGTCCTGACCCCAGCAACGATGTCGCCCTCCGTGAAGGGGATCTCATCGAGGTGGGCTTCAAGGGCAATATTAAAAACGAGGAGGAGGAAAGTTTGAATTTTGTTTTCAATTCACAGGTATGTTATGGTTGGGCGCAACTGGATGTAGACTGGGTTGAGTCCGTGGACTGTGGAGTTAAAGAGGCCAGTCTCGCCTTACGAATTCCGAGTCCAATATAAGGATGCACCACTTTTTATTCATGGCTTGTAGGAGCTTCAAAACACATAACATCCAAGGTTTTAGAGGGACATTTTAAATTAAAGTTCTTAAGGTGAAACAGCCTGTTTAATACGCTGTACAGAAATATCGCAACAGCCCCGTTAGCCCTGCGACAAAACGCTTGCTTACCGATGATTCACTTTTGATTTCTTCTCTTCATCAATTTCTAGCTTCGTTCTGGTACACATTTTTTCGTGACGGAGGTGGACAAGTTCTTACAAAAGAACTATCCAGTCTACAGAGGGCTTGTACAGATGTTTAAGAAGACAAAAACGGTGAAGAAGGTGGACCCTCCACCCCTGGATCAACGGTAAGGAAATTCTTGCAAAGACGCTCAGCGTCCGAATCATCATCATCATCATCATCATCATCATCATCATCAGGTCCAAGTAGGTAAAGTCCTGTTAACCGTTGTTGCGTTAAGATACTAGTTGCTACCAATTATGTTTCATGCTCTAGTACAGGTGTGTCATCTGCGAGTGTTTCCGAATGTCAGTGTTCCCCCTCATTGTATAGGAAACGCTGGCAGATAGATCGGCACGTTTCTCTGTGTGTCCCTTATTGTCAAGTCGCAGCTTATTCCGTCAGGCAACAGCAGGGGAACATTCACAGATAACATTCAAAAACGTTACACCTTAGTTCAGCGATTCCACTCTTTGTGAGTGTAATTTGGCATTGTTTTCTGGACTCGACTGATCGCAACCACGGGGTAAACGCCAGAAAAGGCTACCGCCTTTTGCCATTGGATGGCAGATTTGAGTCTAGGAGACCCTGTAGAGTACCTTAAACGTATTTTTTCTCCCCAGGAAACCAAAACTGGCCCGAGCTCCTCAGGTCGAGGGAGAAGAAGAGGAGGAGGAGGACGCGGAGGAGGAAGATGCTGGACCAAAATTTGTCGTGGAAGAAAAACTAGATTTCTTATGTCAGCTTCTCATCAACATTCCAAAGGTAAGGCCTAAATACATTGAGGAACCCGCATACATTTTATCCCGACAGGGCGGCGCTGTGAGCAGTTGTACCGAAGACGTCAAAAACAGAGCAAAGCAACGTAATGTCGTCGCGTCGCGACGCCCTTGACGCAGTGCAACAGGGATGAGACGTCGGAAAATGTACAACCGCTCACAGCGTCTCCCAGTGGTGAAATTTCCTCGTTAATTCTGTTCTAATTTTGAAATTAAATGTATTTACCTGAATTTATCTCGGGAAATTTAGAAAGTAGATGATGGTGAAAAGGAACTAATGATACCTTTTCTGAGAGCATTGCTACCTATAGTGATCTTGAGTATCTTTCCCGTTTATTTTATGATCATAGAGAAGATTTCAAAGCGCCATAACCTTGTTTTCCATTTAGAACGATTATGGATCTGGCGACGAGGTGAACCAATAAATTCATTTTGTTGTCTCTGTTGTGGGTGCCTCGTTCGACTCTCTGTGACCATGTACACACCGTCGTCTCGTATATGTCTTACTATTATACTGAAAATAAAGTACAGGGTACAGGACTAGTATCCCCTCCTTATCACGTGTGGTCCGAAAGGAAACATGGCCCCATACCTTCAAATCTTGCGTGTCTTCGTTCAAGTGTCTTTCACCAATACTCGTTCGTTCGTTTGTCCGTTAGTTGTTCTGCGGTTGTTCGTTCGTCATTTGTTGTTTTATATTTCCGTCGGTTATTTTTGACATCTTTCGGCCCTTATTCGTTGGTAACCGTCACATATCCTGACCACATCCTTGGTTATCCATCAGTGAGAGCAAAATCATCTCCGGATATTTCAAATTTCCCACCTGACAAAACATTTTGTATGCATACATTCGTTTGCCCACCGTCTCTGTGTGACAGCGCCTTAAAGCCCCACTGTATTGAATCTGAAAAACGCAAATCGTCGCCGCGATTCTTGACGACGTCACGACGTCAGCGTAGTGTAAAAATGTACTGCGCTCTATCTCAATGCATTAGAGCTCCTACGCAGTTTTTTCACTCTCTGTTGAAAACTAGGCCTTGGTTATTAAAAGTAAGTATCAGGCAAGCATTTTGGAGACCTTCACGAGGCCCTGAGACCTCAACCTCCACTCTCCTAACATTTTGAAAATACCGTAAAATTCAATACTGTGGGGCTTTAAAAACCTGCGTACATGGTCAAATGTCTTCTGCAATGACATTTTCCGAATATGCTCAATAAAGGCTTATTATAGAGGTTCTTCACTGACGTCACAATGGTCACGTGACTGCAAAGAATCGGCCATGTTGGCCGTCAAATGGCCGGCGACGACGTCAAAATTATCACGTCGTGGCATTTTGACGTCACGACCTATGTGTGTTGACGCTGTGTTCATGCCGTGACGTCACTTGACATTTTGACGGCCAATATGGCGGCATCGTATCGTCATGGAAACGTGAAATGTGGGTCACGGCTCCCAGACACGATTTTCAGTCTGGCCGACTCGGATCTGTATCGTGTGCTGCCGGTTTACGCCAGACAGTCCGTTCACAAGCATTTTTTCCAACGCAGGAGAATGAGCCCGTATCTCAGCCAGTTAACAGGGCACCGCTGACCATCATCAACCAACATGACCCTGTTAGTGATGACTATCTGAGGGGGCTGGCTGCTGAACTCGGGGATGAGTGGAAAAAGGTAAGACAATTTATTATTTAGTATGGTTTTATGTATGTTTGGTTTGGGCTAGCGTACATGTATCTCCGGGACAAGTGGTTAAAACGTTGCGTCAGAGTCGACCATTGCTAAATCATGGATGGCGTCACGTCAGCTGGTTTCAGATCGAGGTTGTGGTTGCGACTTCGGCGGAAATGCGCAGATCTGCTAATTCGAGAATCGTCTATTCGTAGTGTAAATCCGTCTTTAGTAGCTGGACTCAAAACCAGGCCAAACCTTGTTTCCAGGTCGGTCACTACCTGAATGTTCGACGGGTCAGAATCCAGGCGATATTGTCCAGCTTCAAGGCGGCGAGTGATAGCAGGTCCCAGGCGGAGTATGAGCAGGAGGAAATGAAATATCAGATGCTGACCAACTGGGTAAAGAAGGTACCCAGAGGGGTGGATAAGGTAAGGGAAAGGCCTAAGGGCCATACTGCATTCTTCGATTGTGGAACATGGAACAGGAAGATAGACCTCTAGAGCAGCAGCACACCAGGCGATATCACAAGCGATCTGATCGCCACCGAACAAAATCGGCTGTTGACGCCAGGTGTGCGCTGGACAGCGATGCGTGGAATCTTCTCGCCAGCGATCTTCGTCAATATCAAACATTATAGAGTTTTCGCAAAGCTCCGAAACGCCAAGCGAACGTCTATCCTTTTGTCGGTGGTCTCTTCGTGGCATCGAACAATGGGTTTGGCGTTCGCGTGGGCGTTTCGGGGGCTTTGCGAAAACTCCCTAATACTAGGCTAAAACCGATGTCGCCTAATCTGATGCCGGTGAGAAGATAGTGGCGATTAGATCGCTTGCGATATCGCCTGGTGTGCTGCTGGCTTTAGGAAGGCGGAAGGCTTGTCTGCAAAACTGACTTCGACCGTTGATTTTCTACAACAGGTTGGTCAACTGAAGAAGGCCTTGATTCGAGTCGGCAGACGAGACCTGGCCGAGGATCTTCTGGACATGGAGAAGGATTTCATGGAAGAGAAGCGAGCTGCTATCGCCAGCCAACAACGGAAGCTGAGTCGGCCACAGTCGGCGAGAACAAGTCTGACAGTCTCATAGAACATTTCGCGACATCTGCCGGTGTATTCCGAAACTACACCCAGTTCAATTTATTCCAGTGACACGTCCAGTAGCCCATCACATGTATAGATCTTACATTGATACATGTACACACATTATTCCGTCCGAATCGTAATTGCCAAACGTTTGTGATGTATTAATTTATGTAAATTTATTCATTTATGTTAATGTATTAAGTTAGTGTCTCAGGTCCCAACTGTGATTATTGTACAGACTGATGTAGATAGTGATATTTAAGGTGATATCTTTAGTTGTAGATATCTATGATATTTAAAACATCAAAATTTAGATCAGATTTTGTGAGTGTGAGGTCAGATAACGAGGAACCCGCATAACTTTTTATCCCGCCAGGGCGGCGCTGTGAGCGGTTGTACCGAAGACGTCAAAAACAATGCAACGCAACGTAATGTCGTCGCGTCATGACGTCCTTGACGCAGTGCAACACGGACGAGACGTCGAAAAAAGGTACAACCGCTCACAGCGCCTCCTCGTGGCGGTAGTTCTGCGGGTTGCTCATTGGCCATACGGACGAAAAAA
>NMRB01003638.1:17171-56818 GCA_002633025.1 Notospermus geniculatus | reverse complement strand
AGCGTTACTGAGAGACCCCTCAAAAATACTGAAAAACCCTGAAATTCAGGGGCAAAATACTGAGAGGGGTATTTAGGGGTTGGCAGGTCTGCACATGCTGCGCCCTGATTGATTAAAATCCTGGCGAGAACACTGCTTATGAACTGGAAAAGGCGTTTTAACATCCCCTCATGACCCAAATAAAGTAATCCCGAATATGGAGTCTTCAGCATCACTCGTATATGCCGAAGATAGAGTTTGTCAAATTTATGTCCCTGACCTGACATAAACCTGGTTCTATCAGGTCACCCTATCTATATTCACATCTTCAACCATTTTGATTACAGAAGCCATAGATACTCATTGCTCACTGAGGTAACCTTAACCCCAACTTCCCCAGAATCAGGAGGAAAGCTTACAAGTTCCTATCAGAACATGTCATATGATCGTTTGGAGGAAACGTTTCATCTCGAACTTTTCTTGACAGCCTCAGGGACCACTATCCATTGCAAGAAAGCAACATCATCAGGGGCGGATCCACGATTTCGGGAAACAGGGGGCGCACTGTGTTAGAAACATTGAAATCTGCGGTGAATTTCAATGATTTGCTCCAAATTTCAGAATTACAGATTTGTTGGTCAAAAGGGGGGGGGGGCGTGCGCACCCGGGATCCACGCCTGATCATAATGTTCAAATGCCTTGACATAGCACGCAGAGGTAAACATGCTGTCTTGCGGACATTGAACGTGGCGAAAAAAGGAAATGGCTACATAGAATAGAGAAGAGAGGCACAGACAACGAGCAACATCCGTCTTCTGATAAATTGACCCAAAAGGCAGCATTTGCTCAAAAACCATTCCAATTTTATGCAAACAAGACAAGGTGTGACATACATCATCAAACAAGCCAACCCAAAGAACCACACCCTTCCAATTTTTTGCCAACAAACGAGGTACATATACCTGTCTTCAAATAAGCCATCAGATAGGATGGCACTCGCTCAAAAACCTTATGCCAGGGTCTTCCAGGGCCAAGAATCCAGGGAACCAACTTCCTAACTTTCATAATCAGCTTATTGACTGAGCCCGAGGCTCAGGATACCATGGTGATGTGGCTGTAACAACATGATGTAAACATCTTGTCATTTTGATGAGACTAATCTGTGATCTTCGGGTACGGATGTGTGCGGAGGGGTTCAAAATATTGACATAGTTCACCTGCTCAAGGTTGCTTTGATGAATATCACTACAGATTGTCAACGTTTATTTTTGTGCCAGTTTTGGTGTCTCCTAAAATTCAAATGTTCAGTTAAAAGTTTGGTACATGTAATTCTGTGCTCACATTCAGGGTGAAACATAGGTCCGTATTCTAGAAGCCTCCTTAACTCTAAAGTCCACTTTAAGCTTTTGTATTCTGCCCTGCAAACAATACCTAAAGGTAGACCTTAGAGTTAAGGAAGCTTCTAGAATACGGCCCATTGTCTTTGCTGAAAGTTTGGGCACAATGTGTCAGTTTAAAAACCAACTGGTTTTGACATTGACATTTTTCCAAAATATTTCCTGTCAGTCTTAACTATCGAAAGGTAAACAATTGTTTAGATTCTAAAACTTTTGTTGGCACATCTCATGTTTTTGAAAAGGTTGTTATGATTCTGAAATCTTGGGCACCAATTTCAGGTCCTTTTCTGTCCTCTTTGCAACATCATGGAGGACCTCCATGGCAACATTTACCACTCTGTAATGTAATTTTTAGATACACATTTCTAGTACGAACTGAAGTCTTACCAATCAGTGCTCGAAGGGTTAACTACCAAATGCATAAAAACAAAACAGGAGCCACCAGCACTCCCCATCATATAATTCTCGTCAATGTATATCAACAAACAATGGCAGCAGGCGACATCCAGGGGCCAAAATCTCTGATGACGACAATTGACAGCTTGTTGCCAGGGCTTCCCTTGCGCTGACAGGTGACAGGGTGATCATGGTGGTTGATGATCACTGTCCACAACAAGCAGAAGTCATTTACACCTTCAGGGACAGGAAAGGGAAGTTTTGAAAACATCCTTGGAGGAACAATGGATAAGGACATACCACCTAAAGTTAATCCATCCATTGTTCCTTAAATGGTCCCCTGTTCCAAGAAAACCCACTGTTCCAATTGTATCCATTGTTCTAAGGAATATAAACTTTACAGTAGAAGTATATCCCATTGTTCCAAGGAACAATAATAAGGTGATTGTTCCTTCTTCTGGTTTTTTCCATTGTTCCAAGGAACATAGCATAAAGGTGGTTTATCCATTGTTCCAAGGACACCTTCAGGTGGTATAATCCCATTGTTCCAAGGAACAATAAAGGTGGTTTATCCATTGTTATGGTATATCCCATTGTTCCGAGGAATATGATAAGGTGGTTTATCCAATGTTCCAAGGATACCTTCTGGTAACTCATTGTTCCTAGGATATCAAGGTGGCATATCCATTGTTCCAAGGAAACTTAACTTGTATCCAAAAAGCTTCCAAAGATTCCAAGGATAGGCCTACTGAGGTGGTATATCCAAGGACATAAGTAGTACTAATGTTCCAAGGAATTTTTTTCAAAATGCCCCACACTTCTTCAGTTTTTCTCAGGGTAACTGAGAGATTGAGATTGCATTCAAATGTACAGGGCAATCCATACAGAACAAAAGATATCAATTAACAATTTTTCGCAGCCAAAGTAGACTCGAAAGCACTGAGATTTCAGGTACACATCATCAAAGCTTGCTTTGCATAAGATTGTAAAATAGATTTAGAAAACGAGAAAAAATTGTATTTGTTTCAAAATTCAGCACCTGCTCATCATAAAATCAATATCATGCAACCTTGCAAAGCTTTTTCGTCTGTTTTACGTATTGATAATTGATAACAAACGCATAAGTGTTCAACAATAGTCGGCACACCAACCACTTGGTGTCATCGACCTGACGTGAACGACCAACCAAACATGCTCAATTTTGGTTCTCAGTTTCCTGCATGAAACACTAATCTCTTGTGTATGGAATTCAGCAAGCAATTTTGAGTTTGATTTTAAGTCTTTCAGCCCTACGGACGGATATATCCGTTCGCCAAAATCATTCTCAAATCCTATGAACGAGTATATCCGTCCACCCCTAGAATCCCAATTTTCTACAATATAAGATCAGGTAAGTAGCTTTTTTAAAATCCTGAAATATTTTTTTTCTTCAGAAAATCGCCTAGGATCTGGGAGTTGTGGTGAAAAAATCGCCCAGGGCTGAAAGAGTTAACACTGACTTTGCATGTGAGGCATGTACTACTGTCTGTATTGTATTTTTCCAAAATTTGGTCCAATTCCAAATATTTGCTAGTTTCAGTAACTTCTTTTACTCAGCACACTAAAAAAGAATTTCGTATTCATTTTCCACACATCCAAACTTTTCTTCCAACAAAAGTGAATTTCAAGACGGGACGGACTCCTTAAAATTGTACCAAACACTATTCTAGAGGAATTGTTGACCTTCTTACAGCTCATAACAATACCTAGATACACAGGTAAGGGCCCTGAAGTGGGAAAAAAGTGGTTTTTGCAACAAGCTTGCAATGAATTATGATGAACGAGTTTCATTTTCATATTATTGTAAATATAAACGAGGAGAAAATACATGTATGGAACTTGGTCGAGGTCACTGAGGCCTGAGTTGCAGCGAAGGCTAATCACTCAGGGACCAAACAAACTTCAGAGGGTTCTGGGAATGTGACAAGCAAGAAATCATTGTACTCTGTGCCAACATCACTGGTATCAAGTATTCATAAGCAGTGGTTACACTACATAAATCCCCGTGCTTTCCCCGGGGATTTTGCGGTTGCCGTGTCTAAATAGACGTCTGAAATCCCAGTGCTTATTAGCCCCAACAAGCTCGAAGGGGCAACGCCGGGGCTATTTTAGACACGGGTATTTTATGTAGTGTAACCACAAAATCCCCGTGTCTACCTGTAGTTCCAAGCACCCTGACAGATGGCAATGCAAATCGATGAGTCAAGGGCATGCGTATAGGCTATTTCACTACGCCTCCAGTAGCCACTTGATTAGGGCGAGTTGCCTACGTGCAGTGACCCTATCGCCGGGTTATGGAACTTATTACCAATCACGTTTTTAGTGTGTAACCGCTCGCCGTGTCATCGCCATGTTTTTTCTGGTTCGGAAAAACCCTGTGTCTCAAAAAGCACGGGGATTTTAGATAGGTGTAACCAGGGCTATAAACGAGCTCTCTTTAATGCCTGTAACTTTTTACTTTGATGCAGCTTTTAATCAAGAACTGATAATACAATGAACAAGAGATGTGACCTTACTCAGAAAGCCTCGGCAGAACTTTCACGTCCTTAAAATATAGGCTGAACCCTACAGAAAGCCTACAGCCCTTGGAAGAACAAACAACAAATAAGCCAAGCCCACCAAAATGAGGACTTCAAATAAATCTGATCAAAAGCATTATTTCTTATACGAGAAACTAAATCAGCAATTCCTTATGCTCTGTTCCAAAGTTGCAATCCCTTCCTTTAGAAAT
Organism: Notospermus geniculatus; assembly: GCA_002633025.1. Classification (NCBI taxonomy): domain Eukaryota; kingdom Metazoa; phylum Nemertea; class Pilidiophora; order Heteronemertea; family Lineidae; genus Notospermus; species Notospermus geniculatus. The sequence continues at coordinate 52,276 of NMRB01003638.1, read as the reverse complement.
ACGATACGCCCTACTCAAGAAATTTGAGCAGCCCAAAGCAAGGAAATATCGTTAGGTCGCAAGTGAGGTAATTCACTTTGATGCAAGATGAAAATCTAATATTACCACAAACTTGCCCTTAAATCATTGTATTTCCAGCCATGGTTTCCCCTTTGACATTTCTATTCAATTGTAGTTCTATATAATGAAGTTCAAGTAAGCGTTCCATATGCAACTTTCATGCATTAAACATGAAATAACAAATTCAAATGCAGTATGTAATTGCATGATACCTGTTAACTCAGGTATGTAATTTAATTTCATGAGATGCCTTCATATTTTTTGACTGTTTCGGTTCTGGTGTCAACAAATACCAATCTGCTTATGGCAAAACAGCAACACATCCCAAACAACATAATTTGATGGCAAAATGGCAAAAGTTGAGTCTACTGCATTTCAGATTAATACAACATCACCATTTGATGGCAAAACTGGAGTCAACTGCATTTCAGATTATTTCCATACAACATCACCATTTGATGGCAAAATTGGAGTAAACTGTATTTCAGAATGTCCCCTACAACATCAGCTTTTGATGGCAAAATGACACAATTGGAGTCAATTACATTTCAGAATGCCCCATACAACATCACCATTTGATGGCAAAATGGCGTCACATTTCAGAATGCCCCTACAACATCACCATTTGATGGCAAAATGGCATAAATGGAGTCAATTACATTTCAGAATGTCCTATACAACATCACCATTTGAAATTGATGACAAATTAGAGTCAACTGTATTTCAGAATCTCCCATACAACCTCACCATTTGATGGCAAAATGGCAAAATTAGAGTAAATTACATTTTTAGAATGCCCGATACAACATCACCATTTGATGGCAAATGGCATAACTGATGGCATAACAAAACAACAAAAGTGAGCCAAGACAATTACATTTCAGAATGCCTCAAAAACATCACCATTTGATGGCAAAAGAGCAAAACTTGAGTCAATTATGTTTCAGAATGCCCGATAAAACATCACCATTTGATGGCAAAATTGCAAAATTATAGTCAATTGCATTTCAGAACATCAGAACATCACCACTTATGGCAAAATTATAGTCAATTGCATTTCAGAATGCCCCATAGGTCTACAACATCACCACTTATGGCAAAATAGCATAACTGATCATCATTTAATGGCAAAATTTGAGTCAATAGCATTTCGGAACGCCCCACAATCCCCCACAACATCATTACAAATTCTTTACTTTTTACATTATGAGATTTTGATTCCCCGGGAGTATCATCTGACATTTCATCAGAACCTCGCGTGTTTGTTTTTACGAAGGATAATCACCTGCCTCCCCCAAGGGTGACAAGACCTCATGAAAATTTCGTAGATGGGGTGACGTTTTGTAATTGCACGCAAGTTGAGAGTTGTGATGTTAATCATCCTGAGGTATTCAGTTGTTCTTGGCCTGGCTCCCTGTGCGGTGATGATGGGAGTCAGTGCTGGGAACCACTGTATAGACCATTCTCAAATTCCAAGATCTGCGCACTTCCTCCGAAATTTCAACCATAACCTCGATCTGAAACCGGGTGACGTGACGCAATCCATTATTCAGCAATGGTCGAGTCTGACGTAACGTCGTCGACGTCACTGCGCGGGGCTGTCTGCGTCACGTCATTCAGTTTCAGACTGAGGTTATGGTTGAAATTTCGGCGGAAGTGCGCAGATCTTTCTCGTTTGCGTCAATTTGAGAACGGTCTATTCTGTACTTGATTTTTTCTATCAGGGCTGAAGCCATAGAATTATTGGCCCTGGTACATGTAAGTACGGAAGAAGCCATCTCAAGCTACTCATGTTCCTCACTTGGATGGGGTCTTTTACTTTCCCTTGCAAAGGCACAAGGTACAAGGCACCACTGCTTACTGTCCCATGCGACAGATCCAGGAACCACTGATTACCAAAGCACTGTCAATGGATTATTCTCATAAGAGAGGGATTTGAGGAACTAGTGTTACATGTAATGTACTTCCAGCAAGGCTGCGGGGTCGTGGAAGACAGCCACCATCGAAGCCCGAGTTGAGGCTTCAGGGGGGGGGGGGGGGGTAAGATTCATAGGATTGAAAATGACCATGCATTGGTTGCATCACGTGATATAATCTGAAAATGGCCATTAACAATCATTTTGCCGATGAAGAGACTGGCATTCTGATTTATCCATCGGAACAACCATGATCAGCGATTATTTACACAGTCATGCAAATGTTTGCACAGATTTTCAGGACATTTAACGTCTGTCTTTGAAAATGGGCAAAAATATGAATATTTTAGCCATTATAAAGTTCACGGGGAGTTCAACAGTGGACACTACTTCAAATTAATCATTTAAAGTACCATTTTGCTATTGTCACGAAATCAAGTTTAATATATTGTAGATATTCTGGCAACAATCATGACAGTCAACCAATATGACTGAGGTTCGACTTCAGTAGTCTGAACTGATCAAATTGGATTTGTCTAACTTTTTCACTGTATATTCTACTTGAAAGACAATGCAACTGAAAATGGCAGATGTCATACATGTAGAAGCAACATCCCTGCTCGGAGCAGTCAAACACATTTATTGCCAAAAGATGGTAGCAAAGTTCTAGTGGACCAACACAAAACAAAATTATCCTGATTGGTGGTCAATCAATCATGAATGACTGACGGCTCGTATTCCTCATGTGATAGAGGGGGTAACTCTCTTCGATAGTGCAGAATTTCTTGTACTACAGCCTACAGTGTTGAACAAGGGCCTGAATATCCTCCCAAGCAGTGGTTTTACCTCCCCATAGCCTGCTGTGTGAGGATTGGACCCAGAAATCCTACAAAGGCCCTGACTTTTTAAACAAGGAGTACAACTACTGACTTCAAACTTGGCCCGTATATTAGAATGCTCCTCAAGGCTATTGAGTTCCTGTCAGAAGGCTATTGTTCTCAACAGGAGAACAATAGCCTTCAGGAACTCCTTTACGTTGAGGAGCATTCTAAAATACGGGCCTTTGTGTGAAATTACATAATGTGAAAGATCATATATGCATCTCGCAAACAATAACATATTTTCATGACTGGATTTAAGTACATGTATGGTCATATCAATAAGAATGTGTAAAAGTCCACACTTCAAGTGACAGTCCCAATGGCCAATAGATCAATCATAATCACTACAAGTTGATTTCCCCCCACTTGTCTGGCCTGGAAATGACAACCAATGGCAGGTCCGTACCTGGGGAGGAGGAGGGGAGAGGAAGGGGAGGGGAAGGGGAGGGGGTCTACACCTCCCTGCTCTTAGCACTGGTTTTCCTCAGGATTGGCCAGAAATTGCACCCCCGGCCATTTACATTTTGAATATTCTGAATATTCGGGAACCTATGGCAGCCACTTTCAACAGCCGCCTACTACCCACCATCCTCAAAATCTTTCCACTTATTCCGTATGTGGGCTTTTCCATTATTTTTCCTTGATAACTCGATCGTTACTGAACAGAATGTTACCTGGACAACTGACCCAACGATTCGATTCGTTCATCACATGAAGGAGAAATATCGCTCGCTGACCACTGAGCCCGACATCAGAGGTCCCCCGTTATCACAATATCAGCAACAAATGGGATCATGGAACACTAAATCAGGTAGCCAAACATCAGTCGTCATGACAACGGCCTGTACACGGATTGTTTTCCAATTCGTTGTTGTTTTCTATTTAATTAGCCATGAATGCTGGAAATAATCCATCGTCTGCAAAATCTTCATCAGGATTTTTTTCGTTGATTGGATTGGTGCCATCACCATGGGAGCAGACGTTAGAACTGAACATTTTACATTGCCCTTTTTTGGAATGTCACACACACAGAATCTTCTCACTTGTACAGAGTGGGTCAAAAACATCAGTGTTTCCGCCACAGGGTACTTGGGTACCCTCAAAGGAACAGAAAACGGCCATTTTCTTTTTAATTTCATGGGGTTGCTGATTTTGAAGAAATTATTATCCTCGAAAAAATTTCTGGTAGAAACCCTGAACATGTCCCGTAAGCAAATGTGGAAGCCACAGCATTCCCATGCCAGAGTAGCGCAACAGAAACAGAGTGTTTGTCACCTCTGAATTTCCAGATTCGATCTCTGGTCTAACCCGCTCTTCATCATCATCATACTAAATGAGAAAAGTTTGTTTATGTGTGTTTGTTTGCGATTTTCTCCAAGACGAACAGATCGCCCCCAAAATTGGTATGCACAGCAGACAGTAGTTTGCTTTAAAACAACTATAACTGAGTTGTGGAGAATCAAATCTGGGGATCAAACCAGACTTATCGCTAAAAGCATTGTCCAGGATTTCTATCCGACTGCCTGGATATGTGACACTTTCTCTTTCTATCACCCAGCATGTGAGTGAGAAAAGAGAACAAATCGATAAAGCTGTCAATGCTGCAAATGTAGGCCTTATCTGGGTAAATCGCTAAGAAAAAATCAGTGTCATTCCTAGGCCTGAGAATTGGACCCAATGTAGGCCTGAATACATGTGATGTTGACAGGAACATCTGTCACAGCTGTTACAAGCATATTGCATGTACAGTACCGTACATGTACTATTCTTCAGTCTTTGCAAGGGCAAGTAAAACGTGCCATCCTAGTGCAGAAATGAGCTTGAAATGCCCTCTTCCATGCTTTCCATGACCAATAATGCTATGGCTTTGGCCCTGATGGAAAAAACTAATTCCATATCCTGACACTTCTGGAAGGAGTTAGTTTTTATGGACTGAGGAAAGGAGGTTCACAACGTTGCTAAGGACAACAAGATCCTCTCATTTGGCCTCCAAGTCCTCTGGACAAATGACAAAACTTTGTCCACTGGCTTTGGAAGGTTTCTTCTTTAACATTCTGACATCAGGAAATTTGAGGCTTCAAAAGGTCGAAGTCAGCTTTAGGCCACCTCAAAATCATCACCAGGGTTTTATATCTGTTGACAAGCAGGTACATCCCTCGGGTACATGTAGGTGTTCAATAGTGTATGAATATTTTGTGGGGATCACCACAGAGGATGTCCTTGGCAAGGTGAACTCGGAAAGGTACATTGATGTCAAAGAGTGCAGTGGAAAACTCTGAAATTGGTGGAAACCTCCAATTATGGTGGAAATCTCTATGGTGGAAACCTCTGTGGTGGAGACCTCTGAATATGGTGGAGACCTCTAAATATGGTGGAAACCTCTGAAATTGGTGGAAACCTCTGAATCTGGTGGAGACTTGTGAATATGGTGGAAACCTTTGAATTTGTTGGAAACCTCTGAATATGGTAGATACCTTAGAAATCAGTCGAACCCTCTGAATTTGGTGCAGAGCAGTGAATTTGTTGGAAACATCTGATGGTGGAAACCTTTGAAATTGAGGTCAGATCCTCTAAATTTGGTGGAAACCTCTGAATTTATGATTTCTTTTCCCTATGGCGTATTTGGTGCTGAGCTATTCATTGTATAATATTTTTTCTACAGATGAATGGATTCTATGAAATCCACACTTGTATCACACAAATTTTACAACATGAATCATGCTGACACTGATTAATCTAACATTGGACCTGGTCACAACTGGCCGATTTCGTAATGTATTTTCTATTGTCGGATATCGTTAGGACATTGTAATTAGTTCGTTCCTGCCATATAGCACTTCCTGTCGATTCCCGCAAAACCACCCGATAGCATAGCAACCACAAGTCACTGTAAACAAAATGGTCACTCTTCACGGCAAAAAATCTATAAAACTTTTATTCCAATGGCGAATGTTCTGTGTGTATGGTGATAGCATTGTTCAGCAGTTCTGGTGATGTTGGACTGACGGAGGTTTCTGAACAAGCTGAAAGCACATTATTGCAAAATGTGCATTATTATCACCAAATATGCGGGGTTTACAGTAGGTAATTCAATGAAGAGATTGTCGACTCCCAAGATTTTATGCAGGATACAGAATTAGCTGCATGGTCTAGCAGTACAGGGTGTCCGAAAATGTTTTTGCCATCTTCGTAAGAATCGTAAAAATATTTTTGGATGCCCAGTCTAAACTGCTATTAACTAATGTTTAACTGGATCTTCTTGAGAATATCTTGGGACACCCTGTACGATTGAAAACCAGTTGATAATTTATTAAAGCGAGATTTTTCCTCATGAAAGACAAATTCTTATCAACAAAAGTGTAAATGGCATGATCATTTTGACACATAGTAGATAACAGAAAAAAGACGGAAAACACATCGACAATTGAGTTGGTTTTTCAGAAGTGTATCCTGTAGCGTACACGTTTTCATTTGAATATTGAAACGGCAACGTATAAGGTACTTTTAGTAACGCATACATCCAATATCACCCACTTCATATTTCAACACATGTTCGTGTATTTTTCAACCTGTTGGATTTTGACTTCAATGGGGGAGTGGAGGTGTAACATATCACACGGTGTGATATGCGAGGTACACTCCCTAACTCGCTGCCATACCCACACTTTTATACTTTGTGACTGGTATTACGCGTACTTCCCATGAATGGAAAGATCGAGTGATTTCTTTCAATTGTGGAAACGAACTCATTCGAGAAGCCTCAATGGTAATTTGGACTTGTTGAAACAACTTGAAGGAAAGGTGATCAGGAACATAACAGGCAGTTCTATACTTCGGGTTTGGAAAACAATCCAAATCACAAGTATTATTTAACATTACAAGTATTACATTTAAGGACAGTATATTTTCATCTCTGTAACAGGACACCACCTCTAAATTAGGAATAGCATTTTTGTCAGTCTCAAAGGTGTTGTCAACTCAGTGCCCCCAGATTTTAGCAGACAGTAATCTTCTGTAAAGTTTTCTGATGGCTGGGGATAGGAATTGAAAGAAATTTGAAGAAACTTTCTTCAGATGGTTCATCTGAACAAACTTTCTTCAAATATTTTTCCATCAGCACCAGAGGATGTGAGAAACCTTTGATAAAAGATTTTAGGTTAGTGGTTCTGCTGTACTTTTTTATACACTCGAAAATTCACAATGCAGGGCTACCATTAAAGCTTTGGTATTTTCTTTTAGATATTGAACCAAGAGGGGGCTCTAACTCAGCTCTTTATTGGCTCTTTAGACAATAATATTAATTCGGCAATTTTGTATGAATGTCGCCAGAAACCAGCAGACCCCTTGCAGGAAGCCTAAGCTGCCAAAGAGCGCTGCCGTCTATCACTGGAGTGTCAGGTCTGACCGGGAATCGAACTTAGGATCTCAGAGGCGACAGGCACTGATTGCGTCCACCACACCACTCTGACAGCCTCTGAGCTTGTTATGTGAAAAATGTCATGTTGGGAATCTCACCAAACTGACCCAATGACATGACTGAAGAATTTCAGCGAAAATCTCCGAATTTTAAATAGCATCAAATTACCCCAATGGAATATTTCCGCGTAAAAAGTTTTGATTCAGGAATCCCAACCGCAGGCTATGCTCCATTTGGCATATTTCAAAATAGTTTCCTTTTTTGGGTCATCTCTTTATAAATAGCTACCTGCAGTTTATAGAGCAGAAGAGGAGGCAATTACAATAGTTTGACATCAATTTCCTCTGATCAAATTCAGGGAAATGGTCTACAGCAAAGAGGGTGGGCTGCTGAAGTGGTGTAGTGGGATATTAGTGCCCAATATCACTGTGGTCGAGGGTTCATCCTCGTCAACTTCATTCTTCCTCCTGTGGCCAAATAGGACACTTTGGAAAGTCAACAGGTAGCACCAAACAACTGTGTCTAGGGTGCTAAGTAAACAGGTAGCACCATGCAACCAACTGTGTCTAAAACCTTGCAAAATTCCGCAGTTTGTACCATACGGTACTGTGTCTAGGATGCTTTTCAATCAGCAGCGACCGTGTCCAGTGTGAAGCCTGCTTCAATATCAATATTAGGACAGGCAGGCATTGTACTTTTGTAGCCATGTCGGCGCTTGATGTAATGAACGCCTACAGTGGAACCACCCCTAGTGGCCACCTTTGTAAGGAGGACACCTCTCTATTAAGGACACCAAAGTACATGCAGTGACTGATTGGTCATTGGTCATTACCCTTTCATTTTGACCTCTGCAATCAGGACACCTCTCAATTAAGACATCATTTCTCAGGTCCCAAAGGTGTCCTTTCGAGAGGTTCTACTACCGGTACATATTTTCTATGGTGATTCAAATCTCAAGGGTTAATCTTGCCTGACACTATTAATCTAATTGTGGTAGAGCACTAATGAATTCGTTAGCAACAAATATTACCAGAGTGAGTAATGACATCTGCAATGGATCAGTGTGTGCATCGATTATACCATCAGACTGATAAATATGTGATGAAGCCATTAGGATTCTTTTCTATTTTTGTCAAAAATGTACCTAAAAACAATTGTCTATTGATTAGTCATCCAATCTATTGGATTGCAAAACCATGGGAACCGCAGCAGATTTTTGAGGCAGAAAAATGTAATCCCATTGGAGTGGGGGGGGGGCTGTTAAGTACCTTTAAGTTGCAAATTAAAGGTGATTTGCAACTTGGATTTCACACAGATTCTCTCAGGTTTTGCAACAAGTGAGAGGGAATGAGGACCCTAGCTCACTGCCTTCGATAGGTGTCACTAGTGGTTAAAACTATTAAATGAAACTGACATCCCGGTCCTGATCAATTTCCCACCCAAAAGGCATCCATTGTATGTATTAGGACCGGGTTGCGGTGTGCTGCCCTCTATCGAGCTAGGATCCCCATTCCTCAACCCTATTGGTGGTCTGAGACTGAGCCAAAAAGTCTCCTGGCTAGAACTGCTAGTAGTTGGATGGTTAGAGATCCATTACTGGTTGTTGGAGAGCTGAGCCAAAAAAGGTCTCCCAGCAGTTACCGGTATCACTGAAGTTGCCAACTTCAGTGATACCGGGTTGGTATCCTACATGTCCTAGAACCCGTACTGGTCTTTGGAGAGCTGAAGCCAAAATATTGGTCTCCATGAACCATTACTGGTGGTTGGAGAGCTGAGCCAAAAGAGGTCTCCTAGAGGAACCATTTACAGTCGGAGAGCTGAGCCAAATAGGTCTCCCAGAACCGAATACAAAGTTGGAGAGCTGAGCCAACATAGGTTCCCGTGGCTACTGGTACTTTGGAGAGCTGAGCCGTCTCCTGGAACTAAAATTGGAAAGCGGAGCCAGCCAATACAGCGTCATGATTGCAGCTTCTGCAATCTGAATTTTGTCAATCAGCACTTGCATGCTGTGAATTCCCCCTTTAAACTACAGCAAACTATCTTATCATATTGAAGTTATAATTTACACAGGATATTTCAGGTCCATTAAAATTGAATGCCAGATCTGTAACAGAGCATATATATTGCCAGGTCTGTCATTACATAAGTTTTTTTGATAACCATATGACAGGCATGGTAAAACTACAGCACCTGTTGTGACTATCAGTTTCCCACCATTTACAATAGAGTATACTGGCAGTCAACATATGCCTGGAGAGTGTGTTGTATACAGGGTGGTAAAAAAAATGCCCACTCAACCGTGCCATATGCCAGCCATTTCCCACAGCCATTTTCAGCCTGCATTTATTTTGCCATCCTCTAGAGTGCCATCTGATACTTCATCGTTAAAGGGAGCTTCCCTTTCATCAAAAACTTCCTTGGTTCAATAAATTTAAAATTATGCCACAAACTTGGCAGCATTTTCTGGTGGTACCGGTACCATTGGGCCTACCTGTTTGGGTGGGTTTATATTGAAGAGGGTAGAATACAGGAACCTCTCAATTCAGGCACGGATCTGGGGGGCACACCCGGCCCGTGCCCCCTATTTTTGGGTGACCAAAATGTTTAAAAAATTGCCCTTTTTTCAAAGTGCCACAGAATTGCCTTGTAATTTGTCCCTCAGATGCTGGAAAATCATGCCAACGATCTTCTTTCTAGATTTCAAAATTTTATGGAGGACACCCCCCCTGACCCCTCACTGAGGCTTTGTGCTTTTAGGGCTCACCTCCCTGTCATCGGTCTGTGCCCCCCCCCTTTACCAGAATCCTGAACCCACCCCTGCAGTTGAAGAAACCTTTGGGACCAGCAAATGCTGTCCTCAATTGAAAGGTGTCCGGAGTAGAAATGTGGGACAAGACATGGTCAAATTGAGACTTCAGTAAGTTGTAAGAGAGATCTAGGGAGGTGCCATCCTGGCAGAGGCATCCAAGGATGGGAGGTCCCGGTGGGAGGTAGGTGAAAAAAACACGAATTCTTGGACCTTGGACTTAGGAGGAATTAGGCTATACTGTCAGTACTGTCAAGCTTGGACACACTCTGATTTTGCTGTCATACTTGAAGATAATAGCCTACATTGTATTCACCTCAAACTGAACTGTGGAATACGTTTGTTTCGTTTCGTGACGTGGACTACCACTACATTTAGCGCTTAGGCCGGAATAAGTAGTCTAATGTGTGCAAGCTCCCTCCATGCTGTGTGCGGCAACGTGACACTCACAAGATCACAGCGGGTGGAAAGGGAAGTAAGCAAGAAAAGTTAGAAAGGAGAAATCTTACCCCATCTCTTGAGATCTCAGCAAGAGACGCCGACTCATCTCCAGGTATAATATCATCGTCCCTGCATGGTACTGAGGACATCCTGTACTCGTCGTCCAGGCTCCAAAACTCGGGGGACATATAATTCCAAATGCGGCGCCCATGGGCCGGGTATTTACTTCAAAGTTCTCCACATAAATCATGAAGTTGTTAATTCCATGTTTGCCAAGTTTGAAGTTTGTCTGAATCGTATTCAGGGAGTGGGCAGTGAATTTCCAAAGAACGCAGTGACAGGCGTCTAGTCTCTGACGCTTCGGACTAGATATTGATAAATGACACTCTCCACGCAGCTTTGGCGGGAGCTGCGTGGAGTGTGCGGGTTGGCTAGCAGACGACACATTTAGACTAGTCCGCTATCCTCGAGCTGCTTTAGCGGAGCGGCTCGAGGACAGGGACCAGTCAGGTTGTGTAATTGGCACTAAAAATATGATGAGCGTTTTTATTATGGGCGGGGTCCAATCACAGGCAATTGCAGGGATAAGTGCGAAGGATGGTTTAATGTAGGTCCCTATGCATAATAGAATGTGAAATAGAAATTACTAAGGTGAAAGACATTGCTTCCTACCAGAATCGGACCCAAGGACCCTCCGAGTCGCNCGGATGGACACTGCAATCCATCCAAGAATGGATGGATGGATGGATGGATGGACGCTGCAATCCATCTGAGAATGGACGGACAGACAATCCACCCAAGAATGGACGGACGGACAGACACTGTGATTGTTGAACACTGCAATCCAAATGGATCCCAAGCCAATTAACAAACAAATTAGCAAAGAGAACAGAACATGGTTTTATGAGTAATAGGTTAGGAATATTTATTTACAAAGACGCTTCCAATAATTTAATATCAAGATTTATACATTTTTTCATACAAATATATTCCCTATTTGTAATCTTTCTGACAGTTTTGTCTTGCAGGTGACATGACAATCACATGGTTGGTTGTTACATAACAGCGTCAGACTCCCTTCAGCTAAGCCATAACACATCTGTTGGCTAACATTGATAAGGGAGCGACATCAAGTTCTAACAGCAACAACCAGAGAGTATTTTAAAGGAAAATGAAAATCTAAGTACTGTACTAGCAGTCATTAGGGAGGTTCCGCATCGTCACGAATTACGAATCACGAAACGCGAAATGATTTCTGGACGTTGGTGACGTTACGTCATGATGCCATTTCTTCGTCGAAATCTGTGGTGGTCCGACTTTCGGCCTTGTGAACGATGTGACACCCTTTTTTTAACGCCACGTCGTTACCTTACACAGATATTTCTAGTATTTATTCCCCACTAAAGTGTGACAGGTATATCCAATTTTCACCTGTATGTTCAGAAAACATATTTCTTGTAAAAATGAAAATTAGCAATTCGTAATTTATAAACTATCTACGAAGATTTACGGCCATCCTCGTCAAGACGCAACGAATTTGCACGACGTCAAGAAAGAGACGCAATGTCATACGCCAAAGCGATGATGTCATAGTCAAAGCATATTCGTATTTCGTAATTCAGAGACGTTGCAGAACCTCCCTATTGGCAATTTAGACTGGTTCCCTATCCTTCTCAATGCTTTCACCATGACTATGGAACAGGAAACCAGTCACATACATGAAGGCTTGGAATACAGTCTCCGATGTGGCCATAAATCTGAGTATGAAAGACCTCGCAGACGCATTTAGGGAAACTGGACAATGTTTGAGTTAACAGCACATTTTAAAATGAGAATGCATAAAGAAATAGTTAGATATTTTGATTGCACTAGTTTTTGGATTTTAAGTCTTGAACCATTTCCATACATAATGACAATGCTCTTTAGGTACCGGGTAAATTCATTTCCATACATAATGACTATGCTCTTTAGGTACCAGGTAAATTAGTAAAAAAGTTTATTCAACTTTGAACAATACTATGTAACAGAATTTAGAAGGAAACTGTACCCTTTCCCAATCTAAACCTTGGCTTTTGCATGGAGGTTAAGAAACCTTCAGATATCTACTGATGCAAAAAAAGTCATACAGCAAAAAATAAATACATGTATGTTCAGACATCTACTAAAGGCAACTTTACATCAAGCACAACCATGAACAAAAGCTATAGAAAGAATATTCATATGAACACAACTGAGGCAAGGCAATAACAAATTCTGCCGTGTTCAGTTCGTGGTTGGTATAAAAAGGCCTTCGTACATTTAACACTTATTACTACACATTCCCCATTTTATGGGGCATTGGCAAACTAGACAGAAGACATTGAACTACCCAGGGTAATATGAAGGTCACACTGAAGAGTTCAAATCACAATCGGTTTTTATGAAAAAAATAATTTTATGACAGCTTTAACACCAAATGTTGCTTTAGAATTTCACAGTCAATTTTACAGATTTGTTGGCCGAAAGGGGAGGGGGGCGTGTCAGGTGCGTCCCCTGGATCCGCGCCTGTCTATAGACAGCACAGTCTGGCTTACCATCAGCGCTACCATCTACACACTACACAAGGTTCCTACCGCAACGTGGGAGTTGGCAAGACTTGCCTGACATGCTGTCCCAAGATTTAGGATGGAGGCAATGTTGAGAATTCAATGGAGAACAGGAGGAAACCAGATGCCTGGAGAAACCCTGGGCTTTCAAAGAGAGTTGCCCTCTCCAGGGCCGTATTTAACTTTTTGGTCCTGGGGGGGGGGCCTTTTTGCTGTTTTTTGCCCAAAATCCGCATGAAAATCACGTTTTTTTGTTGGCTGTTGGGGCAACTGCCCCCCTCCCCACTAAATATGGCCCTGGGCCGGTGTTCATAAAACTACTTAAGTCTAAGTATGAAACTTATCCTTTGTTTAACACAAAAGATAAGTATCATACTTAGACTTAAGTAGCTTTATGAATACGGGGCCTGCTCTCTATCACATGAAGAGCAGGACTGACAGAGGATCAAACCTGGATCCTCAGTGGTGACATGTACCGATGTTTCCACTACCCCACTCTGACAGCCCGATAATGCATATTACTTGTGTGAGAGCATAAACTACCGGGAATAAAAGAACTTTTACTTAATATGCTGATAGGCAGATTGACCCAGGGAATAAGATAATTTGAAATCTGGACAGACCTCCTGAGCCACATGCAATTATACAGGATATCACAATGAGTCATTCATAACATCCATATTTACATACTCTAAGTTGATAATTTCAGATGCGCCACAGTTTGACTATTTCCTTGTACTCTGGACAATGATTGGAACTGAAAGAAAAGAGACAAAAATCTATATTTTTTAATAGTGTAAGACGTTTTCTGTAATGCACTCAAACTCCTCCGATACTGCTCAATGACTTTCTTTCATTTTTCACAGTATTCATGTGTTCACCTTAAAGATGTGTTCGGCAGCATTCAATTTGCGCGTAAGGACCGATAACATCCACATAAATCACACTTTTGCTCGCCTTTTTCCACCCAAAAAGACGACGGATTCTGACGTCACAGTTGAAACATGTCACCGCCGTTGTCTTGGAGCGCGTCACAGCATGCACAGTAACGCGGGTCTTGCTACTTAGATTAATTGGTTGTTTATGGTGGGCAGGGAAGGTGTTTAATTAGGGTGTGCCTCCATACTTACTGATGATGATGCACAAGATGACAACAACGATTAAAATCAGGATTATCCGCATCTGAAATGTACATGAAAGGAAATGGTAAGAATTATGTTTATTAGCAGGGTATCTCCCAGAAATTTTTATGAGGGAACTAATTTCTTCCAAATCAACAAAAACCCCATGAAATTAAAGAAAATGGCCCTTTCTTTCCTTTGAGAGTACTAGCATAGTACCCTTAGTACTTGTACCTTCTGGCGGAAACACTGATTGAATCTTTATTCTCTGTGAGAAACTACACTTGCTCATAATGTTGCATGAATACTATGGCATTACTTCTGCATTTCTCCTTCAATGACACTTATTGTCACAGAACTGACAGAGATTGTTCTAATACCAAGATGATGTTCTGTTCTTTCATGTTCTTATTTACCTTACACTCTCGCCACCACATCGTAGTACGAAGTCCCTTCGCTCGAACACGGAATAAATCAGCACTACTTGAAAGATTTTCTGCAATAAGAATCAAGAGCTATTGTCCCATCCTCCGCCATGTTTCTCCCTTCTACACAAACCGTGGTAAGGCACATTCAATACCAATGTTAGCATTTCATGCATTTTTGACAGGAGAGAAGACTGTAGGACTGACAGCAGCTTCTTGAATCTTGGAATGAAATCACCAGACAATATCAAATATCAAGAAAAGGGAGATGTGGAGGTGTACGGGGTGCGGCAAAAGGCATAGGTAGAACTCAAAACCCACCAGATTTGTCTTGCAGGTCCTCTAACTTGTCTCCTCGCTCCAACACCTTGCCAACATTGTCTTTCATCACATCTATCACCTCATCCACTTGGCCTTGTAGTCTGCAAGGGATGCAGAGAGATTAAGAAAATTAAGAACTTCAAGTACAACTTTTCCATTGAATTCTTATCAATGTACATGTATTATTTATGGCTCTGTTACTCATCGCTTCAACCAGATTTAGCTGGGAAGAAACACAAATACGACACACCTCGCCAGTCCCATCACCTTGCCTCAACAACAACTTCCTCTTTACAAACCTGGCAACTTTGTTGTCTTTTTTGCCAACCAAGCGCCCTGGTTTGGCATTTGGGCCATTCAAGAAGAAATCCTCTTCGTCCGAGTGATCCTGGAGAAGGTTGACACGCTCAGAGGCGCCACTTGAAGCATAGTCACTGATATCAGGTTTCCTCACAAATTTCGGCGGCATTTTCTATCATTCCCTTGACTGGCAGACTTCTTATTCTTAAAAAAAATAGGTAGATGGAGGTATTATGAAGATAGATACCTCCATGGTAAAGGAACATGATGAGAAGATATAGGCTTAGGCCTAGTGAACACCAATAACTACAAAGTGTATGGTATTAAACTTGGCTTCTACATATTGGATAACCGCCCTGTTAGTTTGAGTTTGACATTTATAACTAATAGGCCCCTAAAGTGCTAAATAATTGGTGATAGGCCTATAGGCTTGGCCTATAATATTTACACATCTAACACCGTATGTAGGCCAAGGTAGCCTAACTGTGGGTCTAGAAAGTAATACCGGTAATGCAGCAGTGCAGGCGCCAAAGCCTACGTGCAGCGCAGGCGGTAGGCCTAGGTGTGTCACGTGTGTATACTCATCAGATCTGCAGATAGGCTTAAATAAATAGGCCTAGGCTAGGCCTCCTAATGTACAAAAGTAGTAGTACCGCTACCGGTACAAGAACACACCAAGAAAAAGGGCTGAGGCTGATGACGACTGCGACAGGCTCGAGGAATGAAGCCGGTGACAGACTAGCACGCCGCGGCGCAGAGCAGCGTTTTCTTTTGTATTTTCAGGCACCACTGAGCACTAGGCGAGGCCTAGCCTATGTGCACTGGCAGTGGCAGTGGAGCGCAAAAACACAAAAGAAAACGCGTCACTCCGCGTCGCGTACGCACTAACCTAGTCTGTCACCGCCTTAAGTGAGTGAACTGCCCTGGGAAACTTAACCTGGGCATGCAGGGGGGGGGGGGGAATGTCGGATTTGTCATTCTTCAGTTCACTGGTTCAGGATTTTTGTGTGAGCAGCCAATTTCGAAACTGACCAACCTAACTTCTGCCAGTAATGTAACAGCTTATTTCTGTCGATGATATATAGTACAGCTTTGGAGGTAAGATAACAGTACCATTAACTGAATGAACTTCACAACATAAATCTATTTTATAAGCATTTTATTTGCCAAAATTGAGAAAATTCATCAACACGTCGCCATCATGACTTTTTTACCTTATTCTGACATGGTCAAATTCGAGGGAAAAGAAAATGTCTTACCTTGAAAGTGACTTATCGATTTTTATAAAACAACGACTTACAATATTATATTTATTATAAAACTTGAATACATTGAACAATTATTCATGTTTTGGTTAGAATTACGTGTTTTGTCTAAAAATGCTAGCTAGTTTAAGACTATGGTAAAAACCTGTTGTTGGCGTTTTCGCCGAGACGAATTCCAACTGAGCCGCAGACAGTCTTCGGCTGGCCGGTCTTCAAGGCTGGGGCGCCGGCGCGGGTATTCGTATTGTCGGGTTATTCTTGTGTACTTGTAGTTCATTTCCTCAAGTATTTTCGAATTCTTCAAACTGGACAATACCCATTCGAGTGATGTAATGACACGAATGATCTCATTCCATCGCACATGACGTTGCAGACACAAAGATGACTCAACGGAAATATTGGTTATCTCATGATGTCAAAGGGCATAAATAGCATTGTTATTTTCATTAATATCTAATATTTTGAAACGTATTAGGTGATTCAAAATTCTGTCTCTGTAAGGGCACTTCGAATGTCTGTCTGCATATGCATACCAAATTTGGGGGCAATCTGTTCGGAGAAAATCGGAAACAAACATCTCAAATTTTAGTATTCTTCATTTTACGTGATTTTGTCTTTCTTCGTCAACAAACACAGACTGGCTGTGTATGTGTATGTGAAAGCAAAAATAAAGAACAACTAGAACTGTGAAATTTGCTTGCAGCAAATTTGATGGTCCCTACATCAGAAAATGCAAACTGAGTGAAGAAAGGGCAAGGAGGGATATGACTCTGTGACACAGCAGTCAGGTTCTGGAATGTCTACCTGGTGAAGGACACAGGCAAATTGAGAGGAAGGGCAGACAAATGACTGCACGGTGTGCGCATTCTGCAGACTGACAACCACGGGGATTGCACGCATTCGACAGCATGTTACCTGTTCGGTGGGTTGGTGGGGCTATCTACTGTGGGGCCCAGCACCTCCCCTCTCCAATGGTCCTTACTGGAGGGCGGGGAGATGGTGGCCTCTCCAGCGGATAGGAGGACGAGGGAGAGGAGGGGAGGNATGTTGTGACAGCACATTTTTTTGCCTACTATCAAAAACGGATACACTCAATATACACAATATTCTGTACAAATCACATTTACATAATAGACTGATCAATAAATTTCATTTCACTTCTCCAGGCACCCAAGGACAGCACCCGACTGGAGTAGCCAACTTTTAGCAGAAAAGGAAATCTGCTAAGTGGTCCACCCAACGCTATCGACTCCATACAGTTGGTGAACCGGTACATGAATTTTTCCATGATTGCCTATCATGAAAAACTGCCAGTCTTTTTTATCTGAATGCAAGCTCATGCTGCTAACAAATAGAACTTTTTTTCACGTGCAAAAATTCAGCAGCCTCAAGGACAACAAAAATTTTAGAATATTGACTGGAGACATTGGGCTATCAATGTCATCTGACCTAAGCCTCAGTACTACGGTATATTTGTACGTTCACCAAATTTATATAACGATTCGTTTAATATAATCATAATCACTGGTTCCCTCTTACTCACTTTTGCAATTACAGAGTCGGTGAAATTGGGGTGGAATCCTTTGCAATATTACCCTAGTATGTATGTACTGTAATTTTGGAGACTATGCAACTCTAGTACCCGACTTGGTACTTCCTACACGAATACAAGTTTGTCAGTCAAGCGTAGTACCCGACTTGGTACTTCCTACACGAATACAAGTTTGTCAGTCAAGCGTATACAATGTAGCCGACACTAATGCAACAATTTTAAATCAGGAATGAGATCAAACAACCATTATTACATGAGCAGACGCCCATACAAAAATCCAGATAAACAAATCAATAGACTGATTTACAATCAATCAATATGATTGACACATCACTGAAAAATGTTATATTGTTCCTGATTTCATCATACTCATTGGTAGGAATAGATACTGAAATAAAACCTGCCAGATTGCTAATGTATACTGAATGTGCGGAAACTTTTCACGAGCTCAACTGAAAGGAATAAATCAGAAACTCTGCATTTTAAGGCAACATTTGTGATACAACCCCAAAGAAATTTGGTGACAATGACATTAAAAACAGGTTGTGGAAGTTAGCTACTTTTCCCTTATTCCTTATTCAAAATGTGAACTTTGTTACTTTTCCCTTATTCCTTATTAAAAACTCTCATTCACACTATCGTCATTCCGTTCACTTGATGACAAATTTCGTGAACTGCTCCTCCTACGGAAAAATTTCCGTGACCATGGTGACTGGTGGATGCTTCGCCGCATATTGAAACTTGAATGAAGGAGGGAACCATGGTGATGTCATTCTGAAAGGCCCGGGAAAAACCGACTTGCATCGGATAACAGCTGACGTTTACGTTTCACCGGCGGACCGGCATTTTCATTTGACTTTTTCTTTTTTGGAAACAAGGACTTGATCACCGCAGGTTCTTCAACTTCCATGGGTGAGTCCATCTGATTGGAGGACTCAGCGAGAGGAATCTTTGACGAGGAATTTTCCGTCTCTCTTTCATTGCTTGGAGTTTTTTCATCAAGACAGAAAGTCGCGTTTAATTCCACTTTCGATTCTCCTAAAGTTGATGTCGTGCTCTCAAGGAGGCTGTCCGTTTCCTGAAAAAAAGTTTTCACAAAATGACCGCAGGTACAGCAGATCATTATTATGACAAACCCATGGTTGAACAGGGTGGAGAAACAAGTGTGCTGAGCTAAACTGTCAGAACTACCCTTGAACCTCTCTGATAGGGTCGGCTGAACATGGTTGTTCGCTATAGAGAGGTCTCTATAGCGAACAACCATGTTCAGCCGACCCGACAGAAGATACTGTCTGCTCAAACCTGGGGGCAGATGAGTTAAGAAAAGACACACCTCCAAATGTTAAGGTGGAGAAAATAATGCGGCACAGTTTACTGTCCTACCTTATCAATTCCAATGGTTGAATTTGATACACTCGACTCGTCAATATTCTTACATCCCTGACATCCACAGGCCTCTGAGCAGAAGGCAAGCGCACTCTTGCATCTGCACCTCTTTGTGATACAGCCGGTTTTGCACATGCACATGAGGGTTTTACTAGTTGACTGAAAGAAAGGATAAGTTGATGCCAAGCTTTGAAAGAAGCCAAGTTTCCTCTAAAGTATAATTCACCCTAACTTCAACATGGGCAAAGTGCCAAGCTTGGAAATGTGTGCACAAGTCAGTGGTAAATAATCCATGTCGCAGTTACCTAATGATGTTAGGGTAACTTAGAGGAGCGGCGTGGTCTAGTGGTTAGCAAGATGGACTCCTGATCAAAGGGTCCCGGGTTCGATTCCCAGTCCTGACCGAAAAAAAACATGCTCGCTTGTGACCTTGAGGAAGTCACTTTGCCTCACTTGCTTCACCCCACCCAGGTGTAAAAGGGGTACTTGCTTCACCCCACCCAGGTGTAAAAGGAGTACCTGGCTGATAGTGATGGTCTATGAGAATGTTACTCCAAGAGCGCTGAAACCGGCTGGCGGGACTGTAAAACTCCCCAGGGAGTGGAGATATGAAATTGGAATGAACAGGCCTATAGCTGGGGGTAATAATTGTGAAGTGCCTTGACACTTAAATGTAAGAGGCACTATAAGCCCACACACTATTATATCTCATTACCTTCTTCATCTTGTTCTCAACAGCAACAGCGGTTGTTTTTCTCCTCTGCTTCTGTTTGATCGGAGTCGGAAAGTAGTCACTCTCACTGTCTGTTTCTGAATACATGTAACTCTCGTCGCTCGATTCGTCGTCGTCAGGCGTCTCCATTATTGGTGGTGGGACATTCTTGTTCACCTAAAATGACAATCAGGAAAAGATTTATTAAAGCAGATTGTTCGCGTCTGTCCAAAGTGAACCAAAAATAATAAAACACCCGTTTTATTCGTAACAACAACTGGTAAATGCATTGCGGCGGCCGCTCCGGAAACTGTTCTTTGGAATCTTTGACTCGGCGCAAATAGTCCGCTTTAAGGCACTCCTCAATTGAGAGTTCTCTGGTGCGAGTTTGGACAATTCACCATCGTTGGTTTCGCTCTGACTTATAGCTTGACACATGACACAAACAGCTGTCCACAGTTCTCAATACAGAATTGCTCATTGAGAGCCAACCTGCGTGAGAAAACTCTCACGTGGTCCAAGGAGGATTGGACACTAGCGTGCCGTGTGCAAAACCAAAGGTGAAGGTCACTTACAACAATGACAACAACAATATGGCCAAAATCCATTATTTTTTAAGCGCTAATTCATGAATGAAAATTAATATGTATATGTGATTAATGGATCGAAATAAAGATATTATTATTTCTAGAGTTAGAAAATTGTGTTTCATGATGTTTTTGAGCGATTTTCTTCGTTATCTCGTCCCCGGATGTACGATGTGCTGGCGGCGTATTTACTACTCCTTTCACACCGGGCCTACGTAGAGTTGCGTAGTGCGGCATACCGACTACACCGAGCTTACGCTGCCCTACGCTGTGCCTACGTGGCAATATGCCGAGGGATGCAAAGGGGTACGCAAGATGGACGCAAAAAATTAAACCTGTAATTTTTTCGCATATTTTCGTTATAGAGCACTAGACGCAGAAAGTACGCAAATCTACGCATTACTACGCTACTGTACGCCATGCCTACACAATAGTACGCTACCCTACGACAGTCCGATGAAAAATCCTTTGAGGCTGGTGTAGTGTTACGTATGGAAAGTTGTAGCAGAATTTTTCAAGGATCCAGGCACATCCACAGAACGAATTCTCCAACACTGTCAAGACAGGGTGAACAGAAATGCCACATGTGAAAGAATCTGTTGCAGTGTGTACCCGAGGAGTAGGTTTCGGAGTGAAAAATACAGGGTACGTACTCTGGTTTTTTTTACAGGAGCAGGGGTGTTGAACACAAATGGCGATGAGCCAGCATCACATAGACTCGGCATCAACGATAAGCGGTGACCTCCCTGGTATTTCAGGACAGTCAACTCCTGAAAAAGAGAGATATACCATGATCAGGCAAAAAAATGAATGAAATAATTCCGATTCGACCATCTGACAGATTCAGGTCAAGGCCATGAAGTCTCAATGTAAATTGCTGGAAACCTCTCTCTCAAGTCACAGATTATATGGCAGTGTTCTCCACACATTCTCTTTTGCATGGTAGTCCCACGGCCCACCTGGCCCAAATTTTTTTTCAACATTTACCACCCGGCCAAAATCTCTGAACATGGTAATGGTTTCCTAAAAGGCCACCTGGGCAAAACTTCCTCACCACCCGGCCAACATCAGAGAACAGTCTTATTCTCGCACAAATCAAAGTGTACTACCACACTTACAGAACTTTGGGTGGAGAACACTGATCTCGGATGAACTGGACTTAAAAAAAACAAATCTACCTTTCTGAGTGCGCTACATTCTTTATTTCTCTCCTCGAGTTCTTCACTCATTTTCCCCAATTTTTCAATCTGATCCTCCTGAAAATGAAAAAAAAACTTGTGCATCAATAGTTCCTTTACTTTTGTCAGGAATGGTGAAAGTAGAGTATACGGGGTAAATAGGCCAGGCTGAAACTCAGGACATACGTAGTTAAAAGAGGTGGCAGAGTTGGAAATGTGCACAGGTCAGTGATAAATAATCCATGTCACAGTTACCTAATGATGTTAGGATCACTTGAACAGCCTATAGCAAACACTCCAAGGTTGTGCTCAGTCAACTGGTAAATATTGTGATTTGTGGTTTAATCATTGTGTTCACTTTATGGTGTCTGTTGCACAGACAAGGCACGTTGCCCATGTTGAAGTTAGGGTGAATTATACTTTAGTTTTCCTCTGTCAATTACTGTAGTTTACCTGAAACTGGAGTCGTTCCTTAGTTTCTTCATCGAGCGTCGTATTGGTTTTATCGTCTTGTTTAAGAGTCTGCAGCTGTTTGAGGAGATAAAGGACCTGAAAAAAAGGCAAGAGACAAGTTTGAAGGGGAAACGAGAACCACATCTGATTTGTATTTACACTTGATTTTTCCGTCAGGGCCAAAGCCAGAGTATCATTGGCCCTGGTAAGTACGGAAGAGGCCCTCTCAAACCCATGTTCCTCACTTGGATGGGGTCTTTTACTCGCCCCTGCAAAGAAACAAGGTACAACGCACCACGGCTTACTGTCCCATGCAACGGATGTGAAGAGCCGGGAATGAAATCCCATATGGCTCGGGCTGGATTCGAACCGAGAACTGCTGCTTGCTGAGCGGACGTGATAACCACCAGGCTATCAAGCTCCTCAAGAACCACATTTGTGTGGCGGTCTAGGAAAACCCGGCGGATGTCGCATTTGAGGAAAGTGTTAATGGCCTTGCTGAACCCGCACATGTCCATAGCTGACATGTACTACTTAACAGCTAAACAGTAACTAGGCAGAGTAGATCAATGCACAGGCAATCTGACAGCCCTTGTTGATCATTCAGCGACATCCACCGGGTTTTCCTAGACCGCCACACATTTGATGTCATCATGGAATACAGGTGAAGGAATTTTAGCTCAAGCCTCACCTTTTCCTGGTGTTGTGTCTGCAGTTCTGTCATCTCATTTTCATTCTTCCGTTTCAAATCTTCGACCTCGCTCTCGAGCTTTTGCACCGTGGAGGCCATGTCCTCCTGGTTTGTTTTCACATCAGCCAAGTTACTCTTCACTTTGGTTGTTGTGACTTTGGCAGTCACAGCCTGTAGGAAATGAATATAAGTTAGTTGCGGATGACTGGCCAAAGAAGACATTTGTAGTGCAAAAATTCTCTCAGAGACGGAATCCTTAAGGCCAGTTTCCATTTCCCGCTGTGGTTTGCGGCGAGCAGAGCAAACCTGTTATTATTTCATGCCCAAAGAGAGTTTGCATGAAAATAGAGCAAGATAAATGTACCGTATTCATCAGCCAGTTTAGCGCACATTTGGCCTCTACCATCGTGCGGATTCCCGCCCACCGCATTTTCTTCGCATCATCTTGATCAGCATCGACAATCTTTTGCTGAAAATCGGAAATCTGTGCGTTGCACACTCGGAGATCGTTCTGGAGTTCAGAGATCTGTTCTTTCGTTTTTGCATGGAGGTCATCGGCATCGTCATCATTGCCAGTTCTAGCCATCCTCTGGAAAAAAATCTGTAAATGAGTAGAATGTTGCGTAAGTTTGATACAAAGCAGTACTTGCCCTTGGATATACAATTACCTTTTGTGGTGGCTCTGATAATTTCTCTTTCATTTCGGTCAGTTGTTCCGTCAGTTGTTTTCGATCCAACAACAGTGAGTTCAGGTGGTGTTTGGCCTCCTCCAGACTGACATGGACATCGAAATCGCGGCTCAACCAACTCTGTAAGTAAATCATATCATTTAGTGCCCCAGGATCAGGACTGCTACAGCTGAGGGCAGGGCAGATCAGCTCTAGTGCGACAAGGGGTTGTCAGGCTGGCATAGTTGAAACATCCACTGCTACCACTAATGAGGGCAGATACATCATACTAAAATTTGAGAAGAGTTTGTTTGTTTGTTCGTGATTTTTTCCATGATGAACGGATCGCCCCCAAACGTGGTATGCACATGCACACAGACCTGAGAAGTGTCCTTACAAAGCCCGAATTTTGATATGAATTATAGTTATCGAAATAACAAGATTTAATGAAAAGAACAATGCTGTTTATGCCTTCTGACGTCACGACGTCATCGAGATTTCTGTCACATCATCTGTGACGTCGGCAACGTCATGTGCGACGGAATGATGTCATTACGCCACTTGAATGGGTATGACGTCCCCAAGCACTCCTAATGACGCATGAATTCCGGAGTTCCGCCACTGAATAGGTATTGCCTAGTTGTAAGAAACTAGCCCCACTTACCCTGACTCTCTGTCCTATGCCCGACCCATCCGACACCTGAAGTTGCTTCTCTCGTTCCATCACTGCACTCTTCTGTTTCTGCAGGGCCTCCTTCAGTCGCCGATTGGCAGATGCCGCCTCGTCTGCCTTCCGTCGCAACACCTGTTGCTGTTTTGAATAGTCTCGTTCAAGTTTCGCCAGCTCAAATTGACGTTTTCTGTCCTTCGCTTTCAGTTGTAGGACTTCCTTGTCTTTTTGTTGTCGCCATTTTCTAAAATGTTCTGCATCTTCTTTCATTTGTTTCATCAGGCGAACGCGATGCTGTTTCATGGCCTGAAAAAAAGAATCAGAAGGATTTTACCAGCTGATATTTCATCAAGTTAATTACAAACCAACCAGGATGGGAGCTAGCCTGTACCATGTTCTAGCCAAATCGTGATTCAGTTGGCTGAATATCTCTTGTAAAAATACTGCCAAAATGATTTTGAGTTCTACCCAAATAACATAAGTATTAGCCACTTTTGCTGGAGCGGCTCACATATACGAGACAAGAAGACATGTGACCTCACACAATACTGTTTGATGGCCAATTTCAGGGGAATAATCAGTAAATGAATCTTTATTACCTGTATATCTTGTCCTAGTTTGGCACATTGCTTATCGGTTGCCTCCTTAACTTTCAACAGTTTGGCCTGATCTTTGATCTTCTTCTTAAGTTCACTTAAACTGGCTTCTAACTCCATCAGTCGTTTACGTCGCTGCTCTGACACTTTGCTGCTTGCGTTGTTTGTCTTGGCGTCGTGCAACTTGAGCACAAGTTCATCTTTCTCTTCTTGGAGACGGGATATGTCATTTTCTAACTGTTTCATGTTTTCCTGGAAAATTTAACCATTTTCTTACTCTAGACTAGTTTTCTGGTCCATGACACAACCAGGTGTCGCGTCCATTTGCAGTTCCTTAGCAGTCAAGCGATTCTGGCTGATGACGGTCGCTGATAGCAAAGCAATGGGTCATAATTTGTAATTTGTATGAAAAAAGACTAGCAAATGCCTTTACTTCAGATTTGTACAACATTGCCTAGTGCATTTGTGTTGCAAAATTCAAGTAAAAGCAATTACTAGTCTTTATTCATACTAGCATGGTACCCGTGGCGAGCACATTCACAGGATGCATGTGGCCAGAGGATGGCATTTTGCTGGACGTCTCTGTGTGGGAGGAAAATGTTTAGTGGGGCCCAACTCCTCGGACAATAATCTAGGCCAATGGGAAGCAGATGGCAGCAGTTTTATGTGTTGAAGTTCCTATTTTCTGATCACCCTGCCTGGTTGAAGACAGTCAATGCATTATACCTGGTTCCGTCGGCCACCGTGTAGATGGTGTTGCGTACGCAGCGCCATCTACACGGTGGCCAGCGAAACCAGGCTAGTGGGCATTGCAAATCATTGGAAGTTTCTTCCTGCATTTTATTCGCTTAAGGGTAAAAAAATGTAATGCTACCCGCTTAAGGGCCACCCCCATGTCATTTTCAACACTTCCTGTGAAAATGGTGCCATTTCGATCAGAAACCACGGAGGAGTTCGTGTTCGAAGTTAAAGAGCCACCGTCAATTATAATATAGATGGTCCATCGTCTCGTGACTAGAGTGAAAACTTGCCTTAACTCAATGAATTCTCTGGAAAGTTTAAAGGGGCACAATATTCTTTCCCTAACCCTGCACTAAACCATACCCTGCCTTAAAGAGAGACCTCTATTGACAATGTTGTTGAACTACCACTTATCAACCTCACCCCATGTAGAGTAACACTTGTTCCTAGGGTATCCACGTACATATTCTATTGTAAATCATACATGATTCTCCAACACTGGGGCAAAAGGCAGAATACAGTGTTGGAGAATGATGCAATCACTTCTGGTGGCGCCGGCTCTCAACAAAAAGTGGCAATATCATGGCCCTTTAAAACAACTCTTGCTAGTGATAAATTTTTCCTACATACCTCATACTGTTTCTTCATGGTTTCCATCCCAGACTCATCCATTGCCATCTGAGTTGCCAACTCCTGCTTTTTACTCAGCATCTTATTGAGTTCTTGTAACTCTCGACTCAGCTTGGCCTGACGGAGGGCATACTTCGCCGATTCTTCCTCAGTTTCTTTGTTCTTTTCTCCCTCACCAGATGACGCCTCCTGCACAGGTAGAAATGACGGATAGGCCTATGTTTGTTTTTTGAGGCAGGGATACAGTTATTTGCCAAGTGATATAAAAACTGGAGTGTTTCTAAGGGTCTTTGCCAGAAATTTTTTGAGGGTACTAATTTCTTCAAAATCAACAAAATCCCCATGAAATTAAAGAAAAGGCCCTTTTCTGTTCCTCTGAGGGTACTAGCATAGTACCCTTAGTACCCTCTCGCGGAAAAACTGTTTCTGGATACCTAGGCCTACCTGGCTGGTCTCCATCACGTCAGGGTCAACATTCTTGGCCGGTTCAATTGCCTCAAGTTCTGTGATCTTCTCATGGATGCTTTTCATCTGCTCCAGATGCTCATTAGCCAACGAGTGGTCACCTGTCAGCAATGATGCGTTCAAACTCTCGAAATGTTTGCTGTAGTACACAGAGAAATGAAAAAATACAGTGATATAGACGATTCTCTAATTAGCAGATCTGTGCACTTCTCCCGAAATCGCACGGCTCACAAGTCAATGTCTTATCGTATAATTAGAAGAAAATACGAACCCAGCCTGATTCCGCAGAGCAGCGAGTTTCTCCTTCAACTCGTCCCTGGCTAACTCGGCACACACGACCTTTTCACACATCGTGGCATTCTGGTCGACAGCGACTCGTAACTCTTCAGCGAGTTTGTGGTTCTCCTCTTGTAGCTGTTTGTTTCTATTCTGCATGATCTTGATGCTGCCGTCTGAGGGACGACCAGCTGCTGGGGCTGAAGAACTGGAAATACATACAGATCAAATGACTGCAGGGAACATGTGACAGTCATTTGCATCACTAGTCAAGTGTATGTCATTAGGAAACCAACAATGGTGGACTGCCCTTTGCGAGCCAACTCGTACAAGAAAACTCTGATGTGGAACATTGCATTGAGAATGAAACATCTTGAGTTTGATGTTTACAGCATGAGTTTTGAATATGACAGTGGGTAAAACACTTAGGTCCGTATTCATAAAGGGTGTTTAAGACTTAGACGCATGTAGCTTCGTCAAGTGCATGGTGGAGGTGTGTGCATTTAGTGAAGTTACACGCGTCTAAGTCTTGAACACCCTTTATGAACACGGCCCTTAGTATCCCTTACCTTGGATTTGGGCCCATTTGAACCTGCAGTTCTTGGACGAGCTGACGAAGACGCATGATTTCCGCCATCTGTGGATCTCGGTTGATGATTGGCTTGTTCTTGATTTTCCTCGCTCTGTCCGCGTATCGCAACGTGTTTATCGTCTCCTCCATGTTGCTGTCGGCGGGGCTAACGCAGGCGATCATGACGGTGTGGCTGTTACCACCCAGAGAATCTGAAAGTAGGTAGACAAGCCCGGTGGTGTAGTGGTTTGCGTCTCCAACTAGCGGTGAAAGGGGCCCGGATTCGAATCCCACTGGGCGTGAGACTTTGGGCAAGTCTCTTTGCCTCACTGGCTTCTCTCTAACCAGGTTTATTAATGGGTACCGGTTGGAAATGCTCAGATTGTAGCGCTGAATGAGCAGCTCATCAGAGTTCTACTAAAAG
This sequence comes from Notospermus geniculatus, assembly GCA_002633025.1. Classification (NCBI taxonomy): domain Eukaryota; kingdom Metazoa; phylum Nemertea; class Pilidiophora; order Heteronemertea; family Lineidae; genus Notospermus; species Notospermus geniculatus. The sequence continues at coordinate 24,138 of NMRB01003638.1, read as the reverse complement.
GTTCCAGGATAGACTGGGGTTAAAGTGTAAAGTTGGATGAGAACCTCTACCATAGTTGATATCAGACTATAAACCCAAACTTTAAACTTTAACTTTATATTGGCAGAGTCAGACCCAGTGGAAATGTAAAATTAAAATGGCGTTAAACCAATATTCAGAAAGAATTCGATAATGCTTAAATTGACGACATTTTAGATATTTTCTGAACAGGCTCTGACAATAAGTCGTCACAATATATAATCTGCTTTACCTTGTAAGAGTCGAGTAAGCTTTGAGTCCCGATATGGAATGTGGCGATGTTTTTGTCCTTCCTCACCGAGGGCGCTGATCACGTTGCCAAGTGAGAGGAGACCTTTGTTGATGCTGACACCTTTAGAAAATAAGTAGACAAGAATTAAACCAAGCAGAAATCACAATCAACTGAAACGTTCTTCAAATATTTTCCAATCAATACCATAATGAGAAAAATTTGGAGGAAATCCAGTCATTAGTTCAGGAGTTATTGCACTTTTTGTGTTTTTGGTTTTGGCCACTTGGTAGTCAAGTCAAGAATCGAATCAGACCTAAACTTAGTGTCATAGGTCATCTGACCTAGAGGTATATATGTACCAAGTTTCAGATCAATAGACCCAGTGGTTACGAAACGTGCCCTGCTAACAGACAACAGATGACAACGGACGCTGCACCATCGTAACAGCTTACCAGGTGAGATGAAAATTGACAGAAGACGTCGTCTGCTCAAACCTGGTGTCAGATGAGTTGATCTGTCACTATAATTCAATAAACACCCACCTTCTTTGAATCTATCGCCCTCTGCTTGAGTCCTCTTCGCCCGCTCAGACCCAGCAAGATCAACGAGATGGAATTTGCACCTGATCAAATCGTTCCTGAAAGGAAAATTTTGTGTTTTTTTAAATACCAAATTAAACAAAATTGTATGGCAGGTAGGGTTCCCGTTGAAATTGAGTCAAGAGTTGAGTGACGAATATAGCATTTTCAGCTAATTTGGGTGAATTAATCTCCAGCCAGAGGAACATGGAGTGCCAGCTAAGAACCTGACCTGTCAAGGAGAGTCAGCCCTCCATCACATGATAAGGAGAGGCTCTGACCGGGGATCGAACCAGAAACCTCAGCAGTGAGAAGTGCCGAGGTTTTCACTGCGGCACTCCGACAACCGACACAGTGCAGTGTTCTGGTCAGGCCTTTTAAACTGGGCGGTACCACCATGTTCAAAATTCAGGTCATTTTACCACCCTGTTTAAATTTTTACCACCCAGTTTGAAAATGTAACTTGCAATGCATTTTCTATTACACCACCCTGTTTGAATTTCACTCCCTAGCCGTTTGAAAATCCAGGGCCTTAAAATCATAGGAAAATGAAGTCATCCCGCCCTGTTTGGAAAAATTTCTGGCTAGAACACTGGAGTGCCGCAGGGTCGCCAAGTATTGGCCACCCCAGCAAAGACCCCCGCCCAAACGATCCGAGAATAAAAGAAGGATTCAGGTGCTCACATTTCTTCCTTCTTCCTCTGATCAAGAATGATGGTGAATATGGCGTGCGACCTGCTGCTTGTCGCATTCATCGCTGTCGCTCCTGTTGTCCTGCACTTTGAGCCCTGTTCAAGGCATTGCATTGTTTCTTGCAAGTTGTGCACCGGGACTTCTTGCAAACCGGGCAACTGAAAGAGAAAGAAAAGTAGCCAGTCTAAACGACAAATTTCACTGTTCTTGCATGTTTGTTTTTGTCGTAGCTCCACTTGGGAATGGAAGCAAAGATGTTTTGAAAATTTTACCTTTATTGACCCATTTATATCCTCTCTGACGGTTAGAGGTTCTGCCTTTGTGGATGCGTTTAACAAATCCTTTAAATCTTCATTATAAATTTCTATAAATGACACTTTGACGGTGAACTCAGCATCTTCTCTGTCCTTTATTCCTTTGAAGAGATCTCGGACAACTCTCGGGATCACCCCCAAAAGATTCTCATCGTCACTGAAGGCGGCATCATACGCTGTGCCCATTGAGTAGGTTTTCCCACTGCCTGTTTGGCCGTAAGCCAGCACAGTGGCATTGTATCCTGAAAAAGAAGAATTTATACTTCTAATATGAGATGTCTGGGAGGTAAACCCCTCGACAGGTTTTATTCATCATGTTTGTTTGAGATCTGCAAGGCAGGCTTTGGTTGGTGCCAATTAAATTAGAGAAATTGTAACTTTTTTAATCAAGCGAAAAGCTCCAGAGCGAACTAGCTGCTAAATCTTAAAACAGACATAAAATAATTACCTTTAAATAAGCCAGCAATCAAGTCCTGCACAGCATCACAATATACTACTTCTTGTGGCGTATCGGGCCCAAAAGCGAAGTCATAGGTGAAGGCTCGATTGTGACCAACTAGCACTTGTGGTTCACCTCTTACAAATGTCAGACAAGGCTGACATCCCTCGGAAACTTCCTTCGGAATCAGAGGGCGACACCTCACAGCCACACGTACTGGGATCACTTTCCCAGGCTCAGGCATCTTTCTTTTGGTTCTCTTTTCTTACATTACATAGAATCTGAATCATAGAAAATACTCATTCCAATGCATTTGTGAAGATGGAGACAAAGAAGCAGGGCCTGGGAAAGGTAGGCCTACCGTGCTGTGCCGTGTTATGCCTAAGCGGAACGACTTTACAATCCCTACCCTGGGGGTCTGTAAGAAGACCGGAATACACCGAAATACGCCAAAATACGCCGGAATACACCAAAATATCGCCGAAAACAGGGTTAAAAGGCTTCTTTTCAGTATTATTAGCAGTGAGGCAATGTATCATATCAATCCAATGCAAAAATGTACAATATCAGTCTCAATATCAGACCCATTCTAACAGAAACTTCGCCCGACAGGTGTTTCCGGCGATCGACCGCCGCCATATTGGACAAGCTCAAACACGCATCCAAGATGGCGACCGCTGGCCGCCCGCCGGAAACACTTGATGCGATGTTTCTGAAGTTGTCTGCATGGATTTTGAGGCTGATCTTGCCCGTATCTGCCTCGTATCCATTAATAAATACCATAGCTACAGCATAAGAGTGAAAATAAACCTTTTGCATTGTGTTTTCGGCAGTATTTCGGTGTATTCCGGCGGATTCCGGTGTATTCCGGTCTTCTTATGAACCGCTACCCTGGTCATCGATTGACGGAATATAAGCCGCATTGTTACGATTGTAGAATTAGAATATAGGATTTCCATTGTTGTGTGCCACTTCTGACCAGGGATTCTAAAGTTCTACGCTGCTATGTTCCTGACCCTAAAGGGCCTAGGCCTACCCTAATGTTTTGTATGTAGTAGGCCTAGGCCTATGTCACTGTCAGACAGGAGGAAAGGGGTGAAAATTACTTCTGCATGCATGGCAGGCCTAATGCACATAAAAATGCATGCAGCGATGCACATGTCATGATGTGTGATGATTTGCCTTTTTATGACGATGTATTTTTCGGGGGCATTTCCTTCTCAACCCCACATTTTTAAGTTTGATTGATATACCAGAATTAAACAACGATATGGTAATTACATAACGTACGATTTATTTCATGCTTTTTGCTTCAGCAGATGGAAAAACACACGATTTTGTTGGCTCATTGGTCTCTCCAACATCTGAAAATTCCCTCAGATTTTTCGCCGCAATCGTGTCAACCAATCAGAATCGTCGGTGCTCACGGGACGATGCAAAATACAAACTTGAAAGTTGAGACAGGTAAGTGACATTGCGAGTCAGTCGCGCACTCTAGCGTCGGACGATTCACCTAACCGAAAGACGTTTTGTCTCGCTTTGCTGTGCATGTCCTGCGGTGACTACAGTGTTTGGGACGGTAGATACATGACCTATGCACCACNGCAGGAACCTCAAACAAGTAGCTTGGTTTAGTTATCATTATTTTATTTTGGTCATATATCACGGACATGGACAAAGATTTGGACCAAGGGGACAAAATATGTAAAGCATTAGAACCATCAGCGGTAGAACAAGCACCGCAGCAAGGATGTAATAGAGATTCAGAAACGAGATAACTTCTAATAAATTGCCTAACTGTGGGCCGAGAGTCAACCCCAGGTTAAAGGAAACATTTAATATCGAGAAGACTTTAGCATGGCATCCCTCGTGTTTGTCCGCCAATAAAAAATCGTGAAGATTCGGTAGGATTGCCAGCCCGACGAAAAATCCCACACCTCTGAGTGCACACTCTGGTATCAGGGTCAACCAGATGGATGTGCACAGGGGATATGTAATGAGGCCAATCAGCATAGCGATGCAGCCAACCAGTCCGTAAAGCCAGATGTTTTCCTTCCTGAGACGGCCCCCTAGTGATGTCGCCAGAAGGACTTGGAAAGCAAGAGCTATTGTCAAGACGACCCCTAACTGCCACTGCTTCCCTTGGAGAACGTTCAAGGAGAAATTGTAGGCCGTCGCGACAGGCATCGAGAGAACAGCAGAATAAATCAACGCCACCAAACACGTTTTTAGGAATAAAATATCTTTAAAGAGATCACAGTAACCACTTTCTTGAGGGGGAACTTTTTCGTCGATTTTCGGTAGTCTCGGTGTGTTCGAACCGCCGTCGTCCCGTCCTGGTATACCGTCTTCTATTATTGGCGTCTTGTCGGTTAAGTCCTCAATGGGTTTGCCGGTTGAATCGGTGCCATAACCTTTCTCATTTTCAATATTGGCCAATGGTTGCCCCTTCCTCATTTTTTCCTTGTCGGTCCCCAAGTTTTCCATCACGTGTGCTCCATCCATTACGTCATAATCACCCGACACATTTTTCGCGCCCTTTCCATCATACATCCGGGTATCAACGACCAGACGCACCAATCCGTCTGTCAGCGCGAAGCCACAAGCAATCCCAAACGGCACCGTAACGCCGCCAAAATCATACAGTATCCCACCAAGGGGGAAAGTTAAAAGGGCACCAACAGACGCCATGGTTGAATAGCCACGCGACATAATCGTCTGTCGTTCCTCCCCTTCAAAAACGGCAGTAATCATGGTCAAACCGCCGACAAAGATGGCGGTAAATCCCAAACCTTCCAAAGCACCGGCGACGTAATAAACCCACTCAGTACTAGTGAACGCAAACAAAGCTGAACTCGAAAGCTGAACGGCCGCTCCGAGGAGAAATGGTCCCCGGTGCCCAAATTTAGTTGCAACCAATCCAAAAATCGGAGCCGTGATGATCTGAAGCAAGGGGCCAACGGCGTTCAGCATGTCGACCCCGACTGCTGTCAAGGTCATGACCTGCTTTGACGAAAAACAAGTCGAGTTTTCCGATTTTGAACAGTAGTAGACACTTTCTGTTTCGTTTGAAGACGTCTCGTTGTTCAACGAATCACCACATTTGCATCGGTCATATCGGCTGCTCCGAATCAAAGATGGCGCCAAGGTCAGTTGGAGGTAGGACAGCACGTGCTCGGAGAAGACCGCGAAGCAGAAGGAAAACACGACCAATCGTTTGCTCCGGCGAAACGCCTGCCACGCGGAATATAATTTGCTGTCCATGTTCTGAAAAGGAATGGATATGATAAATTGTATCGTGAGCCACACCCATCGACCGCGCCGATATGGATGGAAGGAGGTTGGCCGCTGTTTCGAACGTCCCGGGTTCGAGTCGGCTTTGAACTGCGAATAGAACCACGATTCTAGACTCGTTCCTGGGAGAATGGACTGGAAAATGAAATCAAAGGTATGGGCGGTATTTTCCGGCAAAAAGGGATAATCTCAAAGAGGGATATATTCAAAGAGGGAAGTCCAAAGAGGGAATATTTCTACGTTGTTTCCATTAGACATCCACAGAGGGAAGTTCACAGAGGGATGTTCAAAGAGGGAAGCCCAAAAAGGGAAGTTCACAGAGGGGCAAAGAGGGAAGTTTAAAGAGGAGTGTTCAAAGAGGAACAATTCAAAGAGGGATGTTCAAAGAAAACAAAAACTTTGTGCCATTGTCATTCGCCACAAGTTGATCATTTTAATGTAAAAATCCAGCTGAAGAGTAGGCCTGACGTCCCATAAAGTGTCACTGCATCCGTGCTAGGCCTGTAGTAACAAGCCTTGCGGTGACAGCGCTCACAAGGTGACTTCAAGGATAGCACTCAGCCTCATCCCCAGGCTTCAGCAGCCGTGTATTGGCATGCGAACACATGGGTCCATATATTCGAATTAATGGGTCCATATATTCGAATTAATGGGTCCATATACTAGTATTCGAATTATTACTCGATCGCGTATACACAACAATCAGTGATAACAGTCCTGTCCACGAGAGAGAGCAGCATAATTTAGCGCAATAAAGACGCGCACAACAGTAAACCGCTTCTTCACTTAATACTCACCGCGATTAAAGTAGCCTAACTATAGCCCAACGCGCCAAATAGAGAGGCCAATAGCAACATGATAGGACGGGATCTGACTGGACGCCAAATTTCTGTTAGCGCAATACGTAAGTGCTGATGGCAGAATCATGACAATATGGGTTTCATTTGAAGTGATAAGAAGTGTACAGCTGTCTATTATATAAAGCGTTATATGTATATATTAGGTCCAGACCTACACATTACACGCCCAATCCTCCCATTTGGCAGACCAGCTGTTTTCCTGAGTAGGCTCCGTCGAGTACGACTCGAGGCCATGCCTTCACCCCCACACCGTAATGAAACAGCCCAATTATGCTTTTTGTTGACAAAATTTTGTAGCCGTGCGGGAGATGTGTTTATTCTTAGATGAATGACTTATATTCCTTACTATCCCTCTTTGAACTTCCCTCTTTGAACATCCCTCTTTGAACTTCCCTCTTTGAACATCCCTCTGTGAACTTCCCTATTTGAACTTCCCTCTTCGACCATCCCTACACTGTTAGAAATAACAGAAGATTTTACAGAAAATCTGTGCAGCAGAGTCCCCAGCACTGGATCTGTAAAATTACAGAGTGATCTGT